>LPNX010970663.1:839986-900869 GCA_001517045.1 Pseudotsuga menziesii | reverse complement strand
TTATAAATTTATAAAAAAGAAAATTTAAATTCCATTTAAATTGAAAAACAATTATTTAAACTGTTACCTCTTGGCTCCGACATCGTGATGAGGTTGGGTTGTTTCGGGGTGCTTGGGTTGCTTTGGGGTGCCAAACCTTCCGTCGCCGTTCCGTCACTATTCCTCGGTCGAGCATCCGCAGGTAAAAAGTTGAAAAAGACGGCCGTGAACCCCGCGGCCTCTTTTTATAATTTTTTTGACAGAGGCACCTCGGTTGAGGTATGTACCTCGACCGAGTCAGGCCCTCGGTCGAGGTATTTATTAACCCTCGGTCGAGGTGTTAAAACCTCGACCGAGGGTTAATAAATACCTCTACCGAGGGCTTAACAAAACCTCGGTCAAGGGCTTGTTAAAACCTCGGTCGAGGTATTAATACCTCGGTCGAGGGTTTAACAAGCCCTCGACCGAGGTGCGTTTTTTTGCATTTTCCGAAATCCGCTTGCCAAAAAGTGTTACCCAGGTCCGTGGATTCACCCATATCATCATGGTTAGTTCCATAAAAAATTTCACAAGAGAACTTATCATTGGCATTTTCTACTTCTAGTATATCTTTCCAATCTTCTGCAACATCCATTAGAGAAATAGAGGTCTTCTAGATAAGGCATATGCTACCACATTATTCTTACCCTTCACATATTCAATATCAAAATCAAATTATTGAATCTTACTCACCCACTTTTGCTTCCTTTCATTTAGATCCTTTTGAGTGAGGAAGTACCTTAAATTGTTATGGTATGTCTTGACCAAAAACTTGTTTCCCGCCAAGTATTGCCTAAACTTGATCAAAGCATGCATGATGGATACCATTTATTTTTCATAAATAGAGTAAATATTCTCATGTGGTTGTATATTCATACGCTCAAAATATATTGGGTGTTTCATTTGCTTTAGGAATTCTCCAATGCCCTCCCTTGATGTAACATACCTCAAATTTCAAACATAAAAAATTCTATAACCATATATCTTCAGACATATTAATAAAATATCTAACTGTTATGAGGCATTATAAAAAAAATTGAGAGTTTAAAGCATAACCCTAGCCATATGAAATGATCATCATCTCCTTAAAAGATAACACCCTTTTCCAAAAAGAATAGATTTCCAAACAAAAACTCAAAAAGTTAAGTCACTGTTCTTCCACAAGAACCATTCTGCAGTTTCGATTTCGCATTCCGCATCCTACACTCCATAATGCATAATGCGGAATCCAAAATTCCATTAAATAAATCATTTATCTTATGCATCGTTGATTCCTTGTGGAATCAACCCTAACCGTGAACTTAATCATTTACTTCCCGCCTTCCACATTCCGCATTCCGCTGCGGGTTGTAGGTTGTGGAAACACCAAGTTTCATTAACTTAATATTCTAGTTCCCGCATTTCACATTCCACAAATGCAGATTGCGGGTTGCGAAAACTCCAAATTCTGTTAACTTAATATTTTTACTTTCTGCACCATTGATTTCTTGCAGCTTAAGTCCTGACCATTGATATACTTCTTTGCAGATTCCACAATGAAACCAATGCAACTATTATCAGCCATTGATATTCTTTGTGGATACAACCTTAATCATCGATATACTTATTTTCATATCGACATCTAACCTTGTGGATTGCAGAAAGCGGGTTTCCTTGCAACTTCTCAGAAGTAAAACTTTCTACAACTTCTGTGAACCGTTGATCTCATTACGGATTTGATATGGACTGTTGATCTTCTAAATTTGTGGATTAATGTTTAACTTTGCAGATTCAAGGGTTTTAGGTTTGATTTGGGGTTTTGATTTACTGTAAGATAAACCAAACTGAATAATAATTTGATTCTTAAACAAATTAGCCTATCTGTCATCCAACTCACTTAGGCAGACCCAATCCTGTAATAAATTCATTTGGATAGAAAATTTTACGCTTGCTCTCTACTGTTAATCAACTTGCTAGTTGAGTCATTGAAATGGCTTGTTGGTAACTCGATCAGTGTCCCCACCAAATCAATGGTGGAATTTAAAACTATGAAGTGAATTCCATAAAGGTTTCATGCGCATCAATATTTTTCAAAACCCACAACTTCTCCCAGCAAAATCCACGGGGGCTTCACTTGTTTACCAATATCCTATCACGTTAGTTCATATTGTGGGTTTTAAAATTATAAAAAATCAAACCAATATATTGCAGGTATTGGGGGGATGAGGGGTTTAAGGTGGGGGTGGGTAGGGTGGTTTATAAGGACTGAGGTATAAAAAGGGGTGCAAAGGAGGTTGTAAGTATTGGGAGGGGATTTCAACAAAAAGAGTTTGGGTCAATATCTCTCGAAATTAAGGGTATTCTTTAATATTCCACGATCGCACGTGCTATGTGAGAGGTTCACTAAGAGAAGTCCTCGTGGCAAAATCATTGTGGACCGTCAATTTATTTTATGATCGATCTCGGCCGTAGATCTCGATCTTAATTTCCAGCGGTCACTTTGAATTTTGCATCCCTACCCCTCCTATATATTCCTCGCTCTTTCTCCAGAGAAATGTCCTTATCATCGTCAATCTTCTCCAATATGGATCTCCAGCACATGATGTATGTGTGTTTTATTTAGGTTTAACTCAGGCACTCCTTCTATTTGTGAAATTCGATTTCAACCGTAAATCTGTCGAAGATACAAGTTATTTAACTTTCTGTAATCTTCGCTGAATTGATCATTGAAACGATCAATTCCTTCTGTAACACTTCACATAGATAGATTCGATCTCATAGGACTCAATTTGATTTTGAGTTACACATATAGACATAGAGAATTGAAAATATATACTTTCGGTTAACGAAACAAAGGTATTAAATGATCAAAACACTTGCAGAGTATAACTTTGTTCTTTATTCTATTAACTAGACATAAATCACACACTCTCTACTCTATGCTCTCCGTAGATAGATCTATGTTATAACAACATTATATATTCAATCCACATTCAATAAGAATAATTAGGTTGAGAAAAAATGATACAAATAGACAAAGGTCAGTTAAAAATAGGTATACATGGTACTTTTTAAAAAAGAAACAGAGGATTCAATCCATTATATATAGAATCATGAATTTTAAATTCTTCAAGTATTGGATTCGAAAGTATATCAACAACAACTGGTTCTACCAACTTATTCTTAGAATGATTACTAATCACTATAGTAATAACATTGTACAGATCTAATATACTTCAAAGAAACATGGATATATGTTCTACATAAATGCATAATCCCACTACCTAGAGATGTAACTGTAGATAAACATTTCTCATACACATCCTACCATAACTAGAATTGGTCATAAGAAAAACAGAGTAGGAACCTAGAACCAATGCTGGGAAAACAAAAGTGGAGAAGTTTTTTCTCCCAACCAACTCGCAGAGTAGCCAAATTACTTGCTCCAGAACCTCCAAGTCTATTTGCTGAACCATAAGAGAAAAATATCTTAGTGCACCATATCTTGCATTGCATAGATGTTAATTCCTGTCCAATGGTAGCCTCTTGCTGCTCATGGACATACTAGTTAAATAGTATTTTTCCTAGGAATTGGTCATTTATGAGCTTCCTGCTCTTTAGTAACTCAACTAGGAGTGTCAACCTGATTTTTGGGGATGATGCCTCCTGCATCTCGAGTTCTCACCTGGTGGTCTCTACCACTTGTCATTTCCCTCTGGTGGGTCAATGAACATTCTTTCAACAATTACTTCCACTTTTGCATATTTTATTAATAAGGAATGTTTTATTACAAAATGTTCTATTCTTGACTTTCCTGTCAAAGAATAATAAAATAATAATCAAAGTATTTTCCAAAGAATTAATAATTATTAATTCAGGAGGTACTACAGACACCTCTCCAAAGATAACACCATCCTCGAGGTTATAACTTTTTCTTTTATTCATCCACATCAGCCTTTTGGAGTAAGTATAGATATTCCTCCCGCATATTACTTTCCAGCTCCCAAGTAGCTTCTTCTAGACTAAGGTGCTTCCATTGCACCTTTACCTATTCGATGGTACAGTTCTAGAGTAAAAGTCCTCTCCTGTCGAGAATGCGTTCCGGTCCCACTTGGAACTGTCCCTTAGTTTCCACTTGGATTACATTCCAATCAATCACATGAGAAACATCATGAGCATATTTATTCAATATAGAAACATGAAACACATTATGTACTTTAATATTGGGTGGTAGGGCTAACTAGTATGCAACCGGTCCCACTTTAGCTAGAGCTTCAAATGGACCACAATACCTGGGTGACAATTTCTTATACTTTACCAGTCTCAAGGTACTTTTCTTGGGTTTACCTTTATGTATACATGATCACCCATGTGGAACTCTCTCAGAGTTCTTTTTAAGTCAGCATAATTTTTTTGCCTCTCTTGGGAAAACTTCAAGTTTTGTTGTACCTGTTTCACGGTTAGCTCCACATATTCTAATAAATAAGGTCCTAACATTAATAAATTGTAACACCCCGGGTTTTGACCCGGTGATATTAAATTTCAAATGATGTGAATATTGTATTAAATCATGGCAAGGAGCTCAAGGCCAAGGCCCTGCCATTGATTTTGTGTTGTGTTCAACCGTAGAATCAACACCGATGGTTTATGTGATAGCCAGGAATGGTATGCTTGAGACATCATGTAAAATACAATTAATTAAAAAAAAACTACATCCAGCAAAGTGCCACAAACATTAAAAGATGGGGGCATGATTTTCCTAAGGATAAGGGAGGGATGTTTAACCTTGAGCCATTTGGTGGGAATGTGAAAGGTTTTGGAAGAAATTTGAAATGGGAAAAGCACCATTTCTGAATATCATGTTTTTTGTTGCATGGGCAAGAAAAACACCCAAAAACGCATGCCATTCTCTCATGCATTCATTTTTCACCTTCCCTCACGTTTTGGAAAAAACATCAATACGTTTTGTTGATGAATCATGGATTCATTCATGGATTCGTTTTCATTCAAGTGCACAAACTCATGTAGAAAACCTCTGGAAGTTTTATCCTTCATGATTTCCCTGTCAGTCAATCGTTTTCCTAAATGCGCATACCCAAAAACCGTGTTTTACTGATAACCAAGAAGAAGATTTGGATTCTTTGATGGTATTGGTCGATCTGGCTCATGCAATGCTCAGACGTTTGTAATTGTTGTGTGTGTGTGCATTCCTTGGCCTCAGTAATGTTTTCTTAAACCTAGAACTGTGATCGTTATGCGTACATCCTTGTTGGCCTTTGTAACGTTTCCTTAATCTTAGAATTGTAATCGTTGTATGTACACCCTTGTGTGGTCTCTGAATTGGCTTGGGGAAATAGAAATGGATTCTGGACCTTCCTGATGAACCTAGTGAAAACAGGAACCTCACAGAAAGATCTAAGGGGGCTAGATTTCTTCTTTGTACCCTAGGATAACACTAGAGAGGGAAGGCATAACCCAAGGGACTGTGGAGTAGAGAAGGGGATGCTTCCTTGTGTTGGGTGTGTAGATGTATTAGAAGTCAGGCTAGATCCGGTGCAGGTGGACATAGCTCAGGGATTGAGCCCACTAGCTTAGCAGTCAACCTTTCCACCTCCTTTACAGCCTAATAAACCCAACTGGTAGTTGGATTCGCTGTCTTGTTTGATCCATGGCTGAACAATCTATGAAACCCAGAAGTGAGATGGCTTGGCTCTATAGCCCGACACTAGTACAAAATGAGGAATTAGTGACTAGGTGACTAAAAATTCTAGTCACCACAGGTTTTTCAAGTGATTTACTACTAAATATGAGCAATTTTGATTGACCCAACTATAAACGACTAAAATTAACGACTAATTTAGTCACCAGTTACCAAATATGACTAGATAATAAGTGATAGAGTTAAAAGTGACTAACATAAACGACTAATTTAGTCACGACATAAAAAATGACTAGCTAGAAGAATATTAATTAGTCATTTTTTATTGTGCAAGTTATATTTCATGTGTTGTCATGCCATGGTCAAGTTGAATTGATACCTTAAAGGTTTTTGCATTATGCATATTCATGTCTCCATTTTGGTATAACTCAGTTTAACTAATCTTATCGATCGTGCTCATATTTCAATTTCCAAATTTCGAGTCTGTTTGACCCTCTCGCCAATCAGTTAAAATTTCGGCAAGCTAAAAGTCTTTTGATCTTGATAGTGAAATCTATAAAATTTGTGTCTACCAATAAATCATCATTGACACCTACTCATCAGTGTCGTTGTCACGCCTCTTCTCAAAAAGTTAAAAAGTTCCCCCCTTGATGCCCCTATTTTCAAAAATGACAATATCTTTTATTTTAATAAAAAAAATCCTCCCTCTCATTTTAATGATCTCTTGCCATTTTTAAATTTAAAATAATAATAATAATAAGTTTTCATCTAATTCAATAGGTTTTAACATATAATAATTAATATAACATGCTTTTCATATATAAATATATTATAGTTAAACATTATATAATATATTCATATTAAAAAATTAAATTTCTATTCATTTATTTTGATAGAAATATAAAATAATGAAAGAAAAAAAATTGGGTAAAATAAAAATTAAGAGGACTGGATTGTAACTATGATCTTTACTAAGAATAGTTGCCATTTTAAATTCCATGGTTGCAATAGCCTAATCTTTAATATTTGGAGATAAAGATAAGACATTACCCTCTTTCAAGGTTAAAATTGATTGCATTTAGTGGTTATAATGAATGGATGGTTATAATGAATGGAGGGGAGAAAAGAATGCGGATCCTAGTTCACCATGGACATTCAGCAGGCTGAACATGACACTGGTAGGGAAGGGCCCAAAAGTGCATTAACTGAGACCTTCAACCCCTTCAGGCACAAATCCAGGCACCGAACCAGCCCGAATCCATTACCATCCCCAAATACCGTCTGAACCTAGGCTTTGAACGAACTATGGATAACCAACAGGGACACTGGTGCTGGAACAAATAAAAAGCAGCACAGAGGAATGGCTAGATGAACTAGGATTGTTGGGATTGCTTGCTAGCAAATACAAAAGCGAGAACGTTTTGTTCTTACATTTCCTGAGCACATGGAGAAAGCTATCCTCCACCTATCCAAGGTGCTTCACATTACGATTCCTGATCACATGGAGAAAGATATTCTTGACCTATCCAAGGTGCTTCACATTCTCCTTTTTTTTTATTTTCATACTTTAATTAAATATTTTTTATTAAAACCCATCAGTCGCGTTCTGCCTTTGAAACCCCATATAAAGTATTTTCATTGTGAAATTTTGATTGTAAGATCGATTTCTTTTAGGAATTGTGGAGTTTCTTTAGTTTTCGGTTTCTTCTTTGTATCAGGACTAATCTTTTTTGGAAGTATGTCTTGGGCATTTTTTCTATCGTCTTGGCCATTTTTTCTATCGACAAATCATCGTCGAGGGTTGTTATGCAATGAAGTGAAAGCTTCATTCAGTTTCTGGCTTATTGAGGGAAATGGCATCAGTGAGGATAAAAGGAGTTGAGAATGGATTAGATAATTTACAGGGTAGGGAAAGAACAGGTCGGGGCCGTGGCTACCAAGAATGGAGCTCTTGCCCCATTATACGAATCACAACCCTAACCTACGGTGTTGAAGACTTAGGCTAAGAGGACTGGATTTAAAAGTAATCTATCTGGATCCGAGAGATGCTATGTCCCCCCGATAAAAATTATAACATGCAGGTAGCTCCCCAGCCAATAAATACCCCCATAAATTGTTGCAAATATGGGAAAGGAAATAGGGTAAAGGAAAGGAAAATCACCAAAGAAAACATATATAAATACAGAGCAGTTAAACTTAGAGGTGAGTAATTGAAAAGGTGGGTTGGAGACCATGTAGACCATGACAAACTTAAGACATGAGGAGATTCATCGACCAAGATGACAATTCAAATATATGGTAGGTTCAATTTAGCTCAAATTATCTGTTATGGGGGTCCAACTAACTCCCGAGAAGAGATGAGTTCTCTCTTTCCTCTTTTACTTCTGTTGGATCAAAAAGTGAATTGTCTATGCTCCTTCCTCCGCTTATGACTAAACTCAGTCAATTTATGGAACTGGGAAAAGTTATCTATTTCTCTATTGGGACATATACTTTGTGATACTATGATCTATTGGGATATATACTTCACTGTGAAATATTTCAAAATAACACAAATGAAAACTGATACCAGTTTTAAGCAATTGCATGTGACTAAACATATCAAGATGAGAAGTCAAATAGCATTATTAAACATATTTCTGTACACAAAAAATAAAAATATCTCCATGAATGTATACTTTATGTTGTTGTCAAAAACAAAATGAGCAAGACTTGTAATGTCCATTAACATCACAACAGTTTATACTCGTAACATTAATAAAGTTTAATATACAAATAATGCATTCTCCTTGATGGTTACAATGCATATAATAAATCCATAAAAAACAATCAAGATCCATACCAAATCCAATGTTGAGAGTCACTATTACTTCCCTTAGGAATGAAAATCCATAGAAGTTAAAAAACACGATTAAGTTTTTAATTAAGGTTTAACTAATTACAAAAAATAATTGAACTTTTGTTAATAAATAATTTAGCATAGCATCATATTCACCTACCATTAAGCCAAAAGGGGCCCTCAACTTGTTTAAATATTTTATTTAACAACTCACCACTCATATTTTCATATCTCTATATGAAGGATTAATGTAACCTTATGTTTCTCTTATTAACACTTCTCATCTTATTCATATTATTTTTTCTTTTCTTTTCATTTTCAGTGGCAATAGATCAATGCTTTCTTCTTAATATCGTTATTTAGGAAAAGAAGTGGGGCCTGATCCTTGTCATTTCCATGTCATTGAATTTAGTCCTTGGGTCTGTTGAGTGGTTCATGAGATTCTGGAGTTATTGAGTGAGGTTAGACTCCATTTTCCATAGTTTTGTTCCTCTTGAGCAGAGAGCTTTTGACCTAGGGTTTCTCCATCCTGGTTCTTGTGCAGGAGCCGTGAAGGAAAAATTATCGAGAAGGGGGTTCATTCACTTTGGTTCTAAGATGAGAGTGAAAATAACTTATTATAGAGGGTTGATCATATTGTCTCACCCTGTATCATTTTTACTTGCTAATATCGTTCATGGCTTCAGTTCGGTGCTTCGTTTCAAGATTCGAATGATGGCTTCTTTTTAGGTAACATTTTATTCATTTATTTTTAACCTAGTAAGACACGCATGGGATGATGGTCAAGCCTTGCTTGATGTTTTATCTTATGCATTTATTTTTCCTGAATATCATCTTGAATTATATACTGAAATTATTCTCTTTCTATTCATTGCAAGAGTTTGAGTGGCGTTATTCGATGGTGACTACTTCAGATTGAGCATAGGGCACTATTACTTACAGTATGCTTTCAAACCACCCAAGCTATGGGATGTCATTGTTTCGAAGGTTTACATTGCTCTGGATGTGCATGCCATTTTTCTCATTTTTTAGCTACTTCCTTACTAACTAAAGGAGGGCTTATGCATCCTTTTTTTAAACTATCATTATTTTGTTTGCTCTGTCTCCTTTTACTTAAAATACAATGGTCTAGTTGAAAGGTTACATTTGCCGATAGAGGAACCTTAACATAAATATAGGCACTTAATCATTCAATAAATGAATAATTTACAGTGTTCTCCAATTTTCCGGGATGAGGGACATTCGGGACATGTGGAGACCACTCCAAATTTTAGCAAAATTTGGGGGCGGGGGCGTCCAAGTCTTAATAAAAAATAATATTATAAATTCTTAAATCCCAGCAATAACAGTTCAATGATTCATCCCATGTAAAATACTAAAAGGAGGGTCATCTGGGAGCCCCTTAGTTTTAGGAGGGAGCGTGGGGGCGTCTGGGAGCCCCCAGTTTCAGGAGGGGGCATGTAGGATTCCCCCTTCACTGGAACGCACTGCAGAACAGGGGGATGTGCCCCCTTATGCTTTTTTGAGAGTTTCTTGATTTTGGGGACACTGGGAAACATTTCCCCAGGATCCCCTGAGCCCCCGAGGCATAGGGATTGAGGGAGGCGCGCCCTCGACCCTAGGGGGCGAGTCCCCGTGTAACAATGATAATTTACTATGTCATGATTACTTCACTTTAATTAAAGAGTTTTCTATTTTTTTTACAAATTTTTTTACCATGATACATGCCCCTAGAAAATTCCTAGGTACTCATTTGGAGGATGGTGTCCATCTTACGGGCATATAACCTAGGTGGGGATTATAATAATCTAACCAACAACAACTTCCACTTGGGATAGAACGAACTAACAAAAATTTTCGCTACTTATGTCTTTTACTATGAATTTTCTTTACCCAAAACAAATTTCTTCAGGATTGATATTTCCAATGAGAAATCAGAGTATAGATTGTTCCATCTTTTTTGGCACTTTTAACATATACCTATACTTAAAGAAAACACAGTCTATGAATCTGATCTATGACCAGATTTCAAATCCTAAGGACTACATTATAATCATTATGACCAGATTTCAAATCCTAAGGAGTACATTATAACCATTATATATAATAGTTGCGGCTACCCGAATATCATTAAAATACATGTATTCTCTATCATGAATCGTGATTGTTCCACTAGCATAATTCTTTCCATTTTATTTTCGTAAACCTGAAAAAATATAGTTTTATCTTGGTATCTTATTTACTAACTATTTAGTTGTTAACTCCTGGATCAATTACAGTTTTCCTCACTCAACCCCTCCTATGTGAGGTCTAACAACTATTTTTGTCCCTATACTACTATGAATTTTTTTATTGCTTCATACTATGTGATCCATGGGCATCATTTAAATAAATTTTTAATGGACTTTTAGAAAATCAAGTAGTTGAGTTTGTTTGTAGTAGGGGATAGTTTTCTGAGAATTAGTGGTGAGTGTTTGTTTTAATAACGGTTGTTATACAAAACTTGATCTCGGATCATTGAAGAATCCAAAAGTAACTTCTCTCACTAAAAATAGATTCGAGATTTATGAGTTTAGTTTTAGATCCTATTTATTTGGATTTAGATAGGATTATTGGGTTTTTTTATGTGTAAGTGTGTAATCTAGGTTTGTTTTATTGTAGGAATTAAAAGAACAGAGTATTCATTCTCTGTGGTTTTTGCCAAGAAATTATCCAATTTTCTCTAGATAACCATTTATTTTGTATGTTGTAATAACCTCCTTTGAGTGCGTGTCTATGCTTTGAAAACGAATTCTATTGAGATCCTAGAATGATTGATCATTGCAATGATCAATCAAAACCTGTGCATATGATATACATTGTGCATCTTTGGCTAGGAGTTATGAACTAAATATCCACATTCTATTCAGGATCGAATACCATAAATCTTTGTAAAGAAATAATACAAAGTAGTGAACCGTTCATTCCTTGCAGATCGATGATTACTTTCCATTTCTCATGTGTCTAATGGTTGAACAAGAACAATACTCTATGTGATGCAAAATTCAAATAAAAATCGACATTTGAATGTATTCATGACCACCATTGATGGAATTGAAGGGCGAAGATTCGTTTCTTATTGGTGAAGGGTGGTATTGGAAGCCACTCTTGAGGGATGAAAAATGGTATTGCACAACTCTTTATAAACAATTGGAGTACTATTTTGCATAGGTTTAGCGTACTGTTATAATTGACATGAGACTTCAGATTTGGTAGATTTCTAAATTTGGAAGACGTTGGAGATTGGAGGGAAAAATGAAGGATGTGGATGAAAAAGCAGGTGATCCCTCTGTCACTATGATTGATCTAGAAAATATATCAGTGTTTTCAAATACCCTTGTGTCTGTTAAAGAAGAATTATGTGCCCTAATAATGTCCTGATTAAGCAAGTAGAACCTTTATTGACAAGGGAGGTAATTATTGTCCAAATGCATTTTCCAAAGCAATGAAGAAAGTTGAAATTGGTGAAGTTATTAATCGCAGGCTTCATGATGGGGATTTTTTTTTATCAACCATCCTCCAAGTATCCACAAACATTCAGTGTAGACATTGAAAGCATACATACATCTGGGTTCTACAGTGATTATTATCCCTCTTATATGTGGGCCACTTGGTGCTGATTTTGGGGGGGATTGCATTCTTTTTTATTATCCACAATATTTAGAATCCCAAGTTGAGATTTCTCAATTGTTATGTGTTAATCAATAAATGTTCACTTCTCGTTGCAGAGAAGAAAACATAGTAGTGAGTGTTGGTACTGCTCTTATTGCCAAGCTTCTATTTGGAAAATTCTTTCTAGCCAAAACCACACTGAATCAGCTATCAATGTGAACTCATGGAGCTTTGCCTGAACCAACAGTTATTAAAGTGCATGATGGAGAGCCATTTTGGACTTCTATCCAGGTTATTCAGATGTATTTACTTAAGCTAGGAGAAACATATATCTTTAGATTAAAATCCAAAGATAAACAAAAACTTGGGGCCTCACCTTTGCAAAGGAACCTCCCTCTCCAAGAGATCCTTTGAAACCTTTCCTTTTGACAAGCTGTGAACCTGGACTAATAAAATACTTAAATCTTAAGAACGGAGTCCATATTTAAACCAGAAAAAGTTTTATATTAGTATAGTCTGCACTATCACTTGCATCTTATCACTAATCCATGTAATATACCAATCAAAGTAAATATTAAAGAAACCCGTTGACCACAAATAACCAAACACATTCAATATGAAAAGTGGGTCCATGATTAAGAAATGCAAAATGGAAGAGTAAATACAAGGCATTTACGTTCTTCATCTATGTTGTAGGATAGTAACAATATTAAAGAAAGATAATACTATAATACATAAAGAAGGCCCTATATAACAATAGAATATAAAGGGGTTGGATGTATTTGTAGTGTCCACATCTCAAGGAATCATATAAAGGAAGTAGTCAGAAGTACATACCATGCATGATCCACATCACAAATTCCAATGTAATATAGGCAGTAGTAGAAATCATCATGTCCTTTTTATCACATTATTACTGTCAATATTACTGCTAGTTATGTAGGATGCACTGATTTGTCAAGTGAAGTTGAAGTGAAATGATTTCAAGACGTCAATTGACTGATACATTTTCATATCTTCTCAAAATGATCCAGAATTTTGAAGTTATATGATCCATCAATTGATATTTGATGGTTTGTCAATTTAGTTGTGTATCTAATTTAACACCTGCAAAAAACAATTCTGTTAACAAATGCTCTTGCAATTTCTACTTTGTTGTATTCAATGACATGGTTGATTAGTTCAAGGCTGGAAGACTGATGGCTGGAGGATTAATGTGTTTGATGCCTTTGGATGAAGAAGCCACATATGGTTTCTTAGCTAAATCCCATATTGTAATGATCAACATTTCCAAATGTACTGCTGGCATTTTAAGTTACCCCTTCATTGATTGGCAGATAATGACAATCGGTGCTATGCAGAGGAACATGCATTCCAATCTATGTAGTTTCTAATGATGCTACTTGTTGTTTTATCTCAACCTATAAATGCAGCATGCCTTTTTCTATGAAGAAATTTGAAGCATTTTCCAGCTTGAAACTTTTAACAATTATTTTGGTGCATTGCTGTAATTTTAGGTTCATGAATTTTGTTTTATTAGTTGCTTAAGTGAAGTATAAACTATTAAGAAATAGCTCCAATGAACAACCATACACTTCTACATACTTGAACAGTTACAGTGAGAGCCATACACTTCTACATACTTGAACAGTTACAGTGAGAGCCATACACTTTTCAGAATCTATCTAAATTTTAATAATCAATTTGCTGTGCAACTACTATTCCCTTGTAGAACACTTACTACTAGAGATATGTGATTGCTTGTTTAGAATATTAAGGTTGCAGCTGTATATGCCATCATTGTAAAGGAAGTCATGGTCATTTTGATTGGCTTCTATGGATGGTCTCATCTTCCTAGAGAACTAGTGCAGAGAGAGGTATTTTGAAGGTGTTTCTCAGCATTGCCAATATTACTGCTAGTTAAGGCCCTCTAGCCGAGACTCAACAAAGGATACCACTCCCTTTCCCTCTTTGAAAGACAATATTTCTAGAAACCAGTTCCAAGTCATTTTGTCCAAGCTGCACCTTTATGGTTTGGAGATATGGGCCTCGAGTCTATTACACTATGACTATGCCAAGATGGAGAGATTTGAGTTCTCATCCTTAGGCATATCATTCGACGCAAGTGTATTCCTCCCTAGCATATTGTCTAGGCAGAGTTTGAAGGTCACCCTTTCACCTTGATCTCATCTTGCATCTGATCTCGACTCTCTATCCTGCTCAGAGTTCAGAATTTTTGGGATTCTACTTTCGGAAGACAGAGGTATCCTGATTCCCTACCTTAGCCAACACCCTAGGGTGTCTTCTAAGGTATTACTCAAGGTCTTCTTGGCTTCTCTAGTTGGTAGCCATATTCCTAGACTGCCGATCTCCTCTCAGAGACTCTTTAGATGTGCTAGGACCCCTCCTGCCATCTATGTAGGTACATGAATCAGGTGACTTGAGAGGACATCGACAAAGATTATATCCAGGTACCCTGGACCATGCCATCGGAGAGCCTTGACTAGAAGATGACCTTCTATTTGGAGCACTTTTGGATTTGCAGGATGACAACATTGCTTGTCCCATGTACACATAGAGATGCTAGATGCATGCTCTTAGGATAACCCTAGCACATATAAAATATGTTCTTTTTACACTGCCTTACAAAATTCTATTAAATTGGCGTGATTATAATTATTTAATTGATTTTTGTGCTTAGAATATTTCAATTTGGCATGCCTGCTTTCATGTGGTAACATTTATTCAATCTTCTTGTTTTTGTATGATGTTTGCAAAACTGTGTTCATTGGAAAAGTTAGATAATCCTCAGCCTACCGTGGAGACGTTTTTGAATTTTCATGTGCAATTAAGGCAGGCATGTTCTGTTATTGATTCTTTGGCAAAAACTAGGAGTTCTGAAAGAAGTTTGGATGATCAAGTAACTGATTTGAGTTCAGTGGAGGAAGCTCAAAGCATATCATCAGGGGGAAAAAAGAGTGCAACTTCATGGGTTCAAGCAGCTTTAGCTACTGATTTATCTCCCTTTACTCTTCTTAGTAAGAAATCTTATAGCCCAACACCAAGGCTGGCACAGAACAAACAATTTGATAAAGAAGGTGCTAGTAATAACAAAGCATTGATTTTACTTGAAACACCATCTTTAGAGAAAATTCAGAACTCATTATTACCATATTCATCCTCGAAGAAAGTGTCTAGCACGTCTACACAGCCTCTCCCTAGTAAAGGAACGGGAAATGCATCTCACAATCCAAGTGAGAAAAGACGCTCCGTTGAAAATGGGGATACAAAGTTTCTATATCCTTCAAAGTCAATAGGGGTTGCATTGCGTCGGACAACAAATGTTACTTCTGTACAAAATGCATCTGGGAGGAGTACGAGTAAAACAGGTTCAGAATCCTCTCAAAAGGAACATCCTATTGTTGAGTGGGTAAAAGGAAATGGTCTGGATGAAGCTACAGATCTTGCAAGACAGCTGCAGAGTCAAGCACAAAGCTGGTTCTTGAAATTCATGGAAGGATACTTGGATAATGGCTCCCATCTTGCTAGTGGTACAGAAAATGCAGCTAACAGTATTGGAACAAAAATAGGTGCACAACAAGATAATAGCCAAATTGCAGCAATGTTTGCTCAGATAAAAAAAGTCAATGACTGGTTGGATGAAATCAATCCTGAAAAGGGTCCCAATTATGATGATGAAGATGGAAGTGTAGATCCAGAACTAGATAATACATTGGTTAGACTTCAGAGGAAAATATATGAGTTCCTTCTTCAGCATGTTGAATCCGCCGCACTGGCACTTGGTAACCAGTCTATTACAGTTCAAAGTATAGAATCAAAGCTAGGTAGTAGAAGCTAGTAGGCAGACTGGTAATTTTCATGTTGGCTAGTAAGGTACATGTTGGGTAGTAAGGTACATATACAGGCATGGGTAAATTTCCCAAGGGGATTTTTTCCCAGCTTCAGCACTAACTTATAAATTAGAAAAAAAAATTACATGCAAGTCATATTGTTTGAACTTTGTACACTGTATTCCTTGCTTACATCAAATATCAAATCTTCCATTTCCTCGATGTCTACCAGAAAAGTATGCTCAGGTGAAACAACTGAATGTGTCTGATTACTCTCATCTAACAAATATTTTGGGGTTCCTCTCATTGTCGCTCCTACAATAGCCTCCTGGGAACCTTTTCCTGAGACTCCACTTAATTCCTCCACAGCAACAAAATCCTCATAAGGCTCAATGAATTGTTCCTCCACATTTTCTTTCTTATTTTCATGTAATAAAAAATCTGGCATCCTTTGAATCTAAGTGTGTTTAAAATATTTTCTCTCTCGATGAGAAGATATATCCAAGGTCGCATTGTCCAACCTCTTTTCAATCCTCGTGAATGGACACAAATCTCCTCCTTGTTTATTCTCTGCCTCCATCCAGTTCTTGTTGCTAATAGACATTTTTTCCTTCCTTCTCATGTTATGTACAATCTTCTGTTATTTTTATATTCAACGTCATAAAACCATAATGGGAAGCCTCTTGCACATTGTTCTCATCTCTTTTAAATGAGCATAAATTTGACAGTCCTTGCATTTCTAGAGAAAGAATATCTTCTTGAGAAACCCTGTCCAACTGGTTCTCTTGGCTACCACCATCACCTTCATCCCATACAAAATCTGACATTTGAGTCTCTACTTGACCAAAAGCAATGCTTGCTTCATGCTGAGATTGAACAAAAAGATCAAAATCTCTCCTTTCAGGGGGCATTATCATCATGCTTTTATGCTTGCCTCTTTTCCCTTCTCTTCTATCCCGGGACTCCAAAAAGTTTCCAGTGCTCATCCTTTCTATCTCCTCTACCGATAGAGAGTTCAACAACATTTCATCCTCAGACTTTTCTACTCCTACAGTTTGAAAACCCAAACCTTCATTTCAGCTATTCTTGTTTTGAGCATTTACTTGTGGTATTGAATCTTTATTTGGTGCTAGGTTATAAGGATAGGAACAGGCCCCAATCATGGGAACATACTCAACATACTTGTTTTCTGTAGGCCTAAAATCCATGACTAAGGAGGAATTGACCACAAACAATGAACCATGTTGCTCAGATAAATTTGACAAAATTGGCAGCTCTTTAGTGTTTTCTGTCAAATCCATCACTGATTGTTCAGAAACTTGCTAATTCTTCTTTCCTGTATTCTCAAACTCAGGTTTGTTCTCACTTGTATTCTCAAAATCATCTCCCAAAATGTTTGACAATTTTGAATGTAAAGACTCTCTCTTTGATCCCTTTGACACACTCCACATATTAACTTATGCTCGATCATCTGAGCTTCTTTTCAACTCACCAATGTCTGGTCCAAACATGTTTCCTTCAGTTGTCATATTCTAGGCTGAAACCATGTGGGGGTAAAATCTTGATAACCGACATTCTAGGACTAGTAATTGTCCAAAAATAGGGTACATACTATAGTGTAATGTGTTTTCTTGTTTTTTCTTGTTGCATGCCCTATTTGATGATTCCCTAGCTTCAGCATTAATTAATTCGTAATTTATTTGCAGGGAATGATATTCATGGCATTTTCTTGAGATGGTTAAGATTATTAATGACAACTATATATATGCACAGGTGGCAAAGTTTGTGAAGGATAAGTCCACTTTATCGGCTGACTCTTTACCTGAATTAATAGAAATAACTGGAGATGAAGACAAATCCAAGGATATCATAGAAGTTGCTAAAGCTTCCATGGGTACAGACTCTAATCAGATAGATACTTGTTTATTGAAATGAAATAATGTTTATTTCAGTTGTAATTTAATCACATATCTTGAATCACATAGAATTGGAGAAGGCTCAATTGGGTCTTGGGCACAGCTACAGCAGAGCCAACATGAAATTCAATGTCAATAGAGTGGCTAACATGGCTATATAGGATATTAGTATTCTCAATACCTTGGACAAGGAAATCAACACCTTCTGCATGAGAGTAAGGTATTACAAGTTTAAACTTATTATTGTTTTTACTTTTTGGGGGGTTTTATATGAAACAACATTTAAGATAGTTCAGTCATGGTCAATTCTAACAGCTTTCTTTTATACAGGGAAACATCTCAAAATAATGGTGAGGTACCATTACTAGAACAGGCCCCAATCATGGGAACATACTCAACATACTTGTTTTCTGCAGGCCTGCAATCCATGACTGAGGAGGAATTGACCGCAAACAATGAACCATGTTTCTTAGATAAATTTGACAAAATTGGCAGCTCTTTAGTGGTTTCTCTCAAATCCATCACTGACTGTTCAGAAACTTGCTGATTCTTCTTTCCTGTATTCTCAAACTCAGGTTTGTTCTCACTTGTATTCTCAAACTCATCTCCCAAAATGTCTGACACTTTTGAATGTAAAGACTCTCTCTTTGAGCCCTTTGACACACTCCACATATTAACCTCTGCTTGATCATCTGAGCTGCTTGTCAACTCACCAATGTCTGGTCCAAACAAGTTTCCTTCAGTGGTCAGATTGGCTTCATCTTGTTTGGTCCAAACAAGTTTCCAAAATTGTTTTAAAAAATATTTCACATTTAGCTTTTATGATTTATGATTTTCTATGTCCTATTTTTCTAGCAGCAAAACTAAGGAGTTCTATGATGTTACAAATCCTTCATAGCAACGCTAGGGACTTTGTTTACCTCCACCAGTGGTAGAGGTTTCCTTGCTTGGATCAGCTTCTTCAAGTAAATTGAGCAAATCACTGGCTTCTGTAAGTGACTTTAGGATTTTAGTATATTGTACTTCCGTCCAATTATCTTTAGCATTTGTTATTGATATCTGTGCAGACAGTTTTTTCTATGCTTCCATATTAGATTATTTAATAGCTTATGATTCAGTCCTAAATAATCATTAGTATAGAGGCTAATGTGTATTTTATTTAGAAAGCTTATGTTTTACTTCAGTGATTGTTTTCTAGATTCTTTATACACGGCTTCATTTTCATTTACTAACAATATATACCTGTTCATATTTCCATGTGAAACTAGAACACATGAGGTAATGCTAAGACTTCCCTTGCCAGTGGAGCTGTTGGCAGATCAGTTGTATTGCCAGCTAGTGCATCTTGGTATGAAATCTGTTTCTTGTCATGGAATATTTGTTTAGTTTTCCAACACCCCCCTGGATTGGTGCAGAGTAACATTACACATTAATTTTAGTGAACATAAGCTTCCATATGATTTAGGAGTTTGTGGTGGAATATTACATATCTTATTGAATATTTAGACATTAATGGTTGTTGCAGGGGCTCCCATGCTGCACAAGAAAAATCATTTAGTATGAGGATCCCAGTTGTTCAGGGATCCTCTAATCCTAAAACAAGTTTATCTCATTCACTTTCAGTGTCTCCAACATTAAATCTCCTTGCCTTGGTGGTGGAAGCTGCGGCATCAGGGTTGAGTTCTGATCATGGCAAGCTGTTGGTCAATAAGGGTGGGAAGTCATCAAAGTTTATATCTAAAAAACATATTGATGCCAAACCTAATGCAATGAGTGGAACCGATATAAAATTAAATTCACATGTAAATACCATTGGGGAAGCGTTCCATGGAAAAAATACTAGTTTAGTTGATCTTACTATGAAATGTAGGAGTCATGAAGGTTTTAAAAGTCTATTGAAGAATTTGTCCTCTGACACACACAAGGGTTCATCTGAGCTGGGAAGTGGGCACATTGAAACAACAAGAAGTGAAAGAACAGATGCAACTTCAGTGTCATCTGGTATTTTCTGTGTTGGACTTTCTAAAGATAGCTTTCCAATCTATGTCCCTCAAAGCAATAATTATGTAGTTTGTAGATTGATATCTATCATAAATTTGTTTGAGTATCATCATTGTCAAGCAATAACAACTTCTTAAAGGTTGCTAGCTCAATGGTAGAGCGCCTGCCTATAATTAGGCAAGAGGTTGGTGGTTCAATTCCTCCGTGCCCTATCATAAATTTGTGACTACAAAAACGAATAAATTCACATATATACGACAATTAGTAGCTAATTTCCCATATCTTAATCATATTTAGCTTAGTCATTAATATGTTAACATATAGTAGTTTATTTAGTCGTATATTTGGTCAATAATGGTTGCAATCAGTGACTAAATCAGCGACTAAATCAATGACTAACTCAGTGACTAAATCAATGACTAAATCCATGACTAAATCAATGACTGAATCATTAACTATCAATGACTAAATCATTGGCTATCAATGACTAAAACAATGATTAAATCAATGACTAAATCATTGACTATCAATGACTAAAGCATTGTCTATCAATGACTAAATCAATGACTACTAAGTCAAGCTATTAATGACTAGTGGAATATGACTAACTATAAGATAGTGGAAATTTGCTACTATTAGTCACCGACACAAAAATAGTCATTTATAGCATGATTTTAGTCATTTTTTTAGTCATTAATTTCCCATTTTATACTAGTGTGATAAATCAATCTGTTTGACTTGTTTTTCCTTGTAGCCTGATAATCCCAATTGTGTTGGCTTGGCTGAGTTTTGTTGTATCCTTGGCTATGTGTGAGCCTGATAGTGTCTCTTATTCCTTGTGGAAATCATTCCCAAATCGTGGGTGGCAGTGCTGTTGAGATATTGATGAGCACACTGGCCTATGGTTGGGTGGAACGTTGCAGCGACATAGCTGGTTGCGGATAAGTTCTTTTCAAGATAAGTATTTCATGTGTGCAATATCTGCAACTGTATTTGTTTAATGGATTGTGATGAACATGTTGAATGCTTTGATGAATGTATTTGCTTCCTATATATATTGCATGTTGACACATCTGTGTATGTTTTAAGTTCAATGCATTCTATATTATCCCTATGTTCAACTTTACATCTATAATTGCTTGATGGAATACGATTAACATGTTTAATGTGTTGAATTGATGAGTTGATCCATTGTATCACTGCATTTGTATGCATCTATGTATGTTTCTTTCAATGCGTTTTAAACTAAGTTGCAGGGTTAGATTGTCTGAATTGGTGATGGACTGGATGGTCAAATCAATCCAAGACTTCAATTAAAAAGTTGAATTTTCTTCTATAAAACTTTATTTCCACAACTTGTGGGATGCGGGATGTAGGTTTAGCAGATCTCGGTTTCCACAACTTGCAGGATGCGAAAAATTTCTTTGGAAATTTCGATCTCCGCATTTTTCTTTCCGCAATTTTTCCTTTCTGCAATTTGCGGGATGCGGGATGCAGGTTTCATAGAATGCGGGATGCAGGTTTCATAGATCCCGGTTTCTGCAATTTTCCTTCCACAACTTGCGAGATGTGGGATGCAGGGAAGTTCTTTGGAAATTTTGATCTCCGCATTTTTCTTTCCACAATTTTCCCTTTCTGCAATTTGCGGGATGCGGAAATGACTTATGGTCAATTTTGATTTCTGCAACTTCGATCTCTGCAACAACCATTACGCATGTGGGATGCAGGATGTGGAATGGGGCATGCAGGATGCGAGGTGCGAGAGTGAAATTTTGATATGTTTTTGATTCCGCAACTGAAGTTTTCCACGCCATCGATTTTCGCAGGATGATTCTGAGCCGTTGATTTGATTCCAGATGCAGAACAGTTTTTTATCATTGATTTCCGTTGCATTTTCTCTCTATTGTCCGATATCCTCTGAGATCTTTCCTTTCATATCGTCGAGCTGATCATGGAAGATGGGAGGGAGCATGACAGTGTTGGAAATGTCGAGAAGTATTTCATGACCATGCCCCATATTTCAATGAGCAGCAAAGGTTCTTGATGAAATTTTCAATTCCGTAGGTAAATGGGGTATGGGTACGTGACATTATGGTATCAGAGCTATTGGTTACAATGTTGGGCCTAAATGAGCCAAGTTGAACACATAAAAATGGAAAAGAACACTTAGGTTTTGATTTGACAGAACTGTTGGTTGCAGCATTGGTATAAATGTACCAAGACAATTGGTTGCAGAAAGAAAACTACAGCAAGAAAGAGTGCTATTTAGTAGAATTTCTAAACGGATCCTGAAATGGACCGTGACCGTGATCTGAATTCTACTACGATCTTGACCGTTCATGCTTGTAATAAGCAATTGGTAAGTAATTGTTTGAATTTCTAAGATTGACTAACAAATGTTGTTGTTAACACATTTTGCAGAGTCATAGTGCAGATTGAGAAGTTGATCTTGGTCCGACCAAGAGGGTCAAAGAAGATCAGCTCCAAGAAGAATAACAACATGAACGATGCACATGATCCCTATGAGCATGGAAAATACGCTATGGAGAAAAATCCAAGGGATCCACAAGAGGGAAGAATGTCGTTCAAATGTTGGAGATGTGGAGGACCCCATTTGTGCCAGATTTATCCACATGAAGAAAGGTACGTAAGGTCATCTTACAATGTCCAAGGTCATGGGACTAAAGCTGTTAGGAAGAGGGAACAAGAGAGTTCCCCAGATGCTGGAGCTACCATAAGAAGCCCGAGGGCAGAGTTGTAGGATTGCAAAGAAGAAAATAAAAGGTTGGTCAAGGCCTTATTAGTGAAAAACTAGTTGACTACAACCGTGCTAATGAGTTTGGAAGATCCCCAAAGGCAGACAAACTCTGGACATCCGTTAATAGAGCAGAAGGGAGTAGGAAAAATTCCCACTAAAAGAACAAGCAGCTTAACCCAAGGAAGAAAGGTTTTAAACCTTCTCACCTCCTGAAGCAACAAAGGCAACCATCACAAGCTGTGGTTGAACCGGTTAGAATAATGAAGGAAAAGCTAAAGGAACCACCCAAATGTTGGGGATGTGAAGGACCCAATCTGCGCAGGAATTGTCCACTTGAGAATAAGAATAAGGGTAAAGTCCCTAGCACCCAAGAAGCTGAAACTATGGGTTAGGAAGCAGGGATCATTCCTAAAATTTGTGCAGTGTTAGAAGACCACCATACAGGTCATAACTCAACTATGGTGGAAGTTGAGGATGAGATTGCTAAATAGACCATTTCTATTTTGATTGACCCTAGATTGACTCACAACTATATTACCCCTGGATTTGTTGAGATATGCCCTTTGAAGAAGTCAAAGAACATAAGATCATGGTTAGTCCAAATAGCCACTGGAAATAAGAAGAAGACCAATGAGGTGATAAGGAAATGTCCATCAGTCATGGATGGGTTAGTCACTTGTGCAGATCTGAATGTTTAGCCACTTGGATCCTATGATGTCCTCGTCAGAATGGATTGGTTGGAAGCACATAAAGCAAAGCTTGATTGTTACAACAAGAGTTTTGAGTGCTTGGATGAAGAAGGAAACCTAAGGGTTGTGAAAGGATTTCCAAAAGTGATCTCTGGAAGGAAGTCTTCAATGATGCAACTGAAGAAGTTCTACGGGAAAGGTTGTAGAGTGTATGCAGCTCATTTTTTGGACGGAGCAAAGTATGTTACTCCTAGGTTGGAGGGATTTCATATGATACAAGAATTCGGGAATGTTCTTCCTCATGAACTTCCAAGGCTTCCTCCAAAGAGTGACATTAATGTTACCTTTGAGCTTGTTCCTGGAACAGTACCAGTGTCCGAGACACCCTATAGGATGAGCATACCAAAAATCCTAAAGCTGAAAATGCAACTGCAAGAGTTGCAGGAAAAGAGGTATATCAGACAAAGTGTGTCTCCTTGGGGAGCACCATTCATGTTTTGGAAAAAGAAAGATGGCACACTTTGGTTGGGTATTGATTATAGACAACAAAGCAAAGTCACTGTGAAGGAAAAGTATCCTTTGCCTGGAATTGATGACCTCTTTGATAAAATGAGAAGAGAAAAGATATTTTCAAAGATTGACGTAAGGTCTGGTGACCAACATGTAAGGGTCAAGGATGATAAATGTTCATAAGACCGCCTTCAAATAAAGGTATGGATCTTATGAGTTTGTACTAGTACCATTTGGGTTCACAAATGCGCCAGCTACATTCATGTGCCTCGTGAATAATGTTTTCAGTAAGTATCAGGACATATTTTCTCTTGTTTTCCTTGATGGAATTCTTATTTATTCTGAGCATGAGGAAGAAGATGTGGAACATTTGAGGCCGACTTTGAAATTGCTCGGGAAGCATAAGTTGTATGCAGGTTTGAGAAAATGTGACTTCTATGAAGATAGAATTCATTATTTGGGTCACATTATTTCAGATAGAGGAATATCTGGAGACCCTGAAAAGATTAAGGCCATGATGAATTGTCCTGATCCAAGAAAGTTAACATATGTAATATATTTGGTGGGACTTAAAGGGTATTTCAGGAAGATCACTGAAGAAGATTTTATAGGAAAAGTTGAGTCTACGTATGGGCTGAGGAAGCCTGCATGTGAACTTGTAGATCCATGAGGAAATGGTCCTTGTGTGTATGGGCATACACACGAGGATTTCCTGAAGACTCAAGTAGAATGACCTAAGCAGAGCAACATGGTTGTGCCTAATGAAACCAAAGCATGAAACTGCCATGCGCTATGAGAAGGATCTCATGATTGAAATCTAACTTTTGAATATAATAGATTTTGAACTTCATATTTTAAATTTTGTTGATGATTGTTAAGTAAATATTAATAACTATTTGGCTTATATAAAATGGTTTCAAGATGACATGTTGTATGTGAATGTCCAGGTTTTGGGAAGCATGTGTAAGTCAGGGATGAGTACTTCCCACTTGCAAAATCCAAACACTATGAGGGTGATCTCATGGTTACACAAAAAAAAATATGATTTTCTATGGGAAGTAGAATTGTGAATTCAAATTTTGATTTGACTATCAATGTTATTGATTATGTGATAATGGGAAATTTATCCATGCATGAAATAGATTTCAAAACCTATGATTACAATTTTATGATGACATCTCATGTAAACTGCATACTTGAATGTCACGCAGGTGAGATGGTGGAAGTACGTCCTTGGAGTGCATAGATTCTCAAAAGGAAGTGTTTGGGATACATAACTCCTCAAAAGGATGTACTGGGTGTACATGGATGCTCGGAAGGATGTACAGGGTGTACATAGCTTCTCGGAGGGATGTCTTTGGAATAGGTATGGAAACCTATGATTCAAATTTTATGATGACCTATCATATAAACTGCATGCTCGTATGTAACACAAGTGAGATGGTGGTGGTCCGCCCCTAGAGTACATAGCTCTCGGGAGGATGCGTTTGAGAAAAAAGAATCCTCTGGAAGGATGTACGAGGGTACATAGCTTCTATTCCCTCCTGCTAGATAGGAACTGGTATGCATCACTGGGGACGCCCATGGAGTAAGAAATCTAGATAGAATTCTTTCTGAACACATTCATGTCACAAGGGGACTATCACAAGAGTGGGGGATCCACGAAGAAAATGGCCCCTAGGTATTATGGTGTTTGGAAAGTAAGTGCCTGAGCATTGGTGAGCACCTAGAAATGGTGCTTGGCCCGTACGCTAGAGATGTCATTAAGCACCAAGGAGGTGTTAGGCTATGAAGCTGGGCTGACCACAGCCATGAACTTTTACATAGAGAAGTATTTGATTACTTAGCACATATTTGTTGAATTTATGTGAAAAAACATGTACATAATGATTCAGCTGAGATTTTGAGAATCTTTTTAAGAAATAAATCCTGCAAAAATGAATCTGACATGTGACTTAATCTGTTATGGTTCCTAAAAAGTAAGCGCTTGAGCATTAGTCAGCGCTGAGAGGAAGTGTTGAGCCTTAAGCAGAGCTTCTATTAAGCACCCAAAGAGGTGATGGGCTCTGAAGCAAAGCTTCTAGATCTTGATTAAAATATATTTGCAGGTAATTTGAGGCTTGCAGAAATTTGGCTACCCTTTAATGCACACCCAAGTATGGGGTGGGGCAGGGTTGTGAATGCCATGGTTGTATAAATCCAAGTCGGATACCTATGGAACCAAGGGAAGACACTTATGCAGATAAGTATTTGGTTCACTTGACAATTTGTTTTGATTGATTCTATGTCAATATACATGTGCATGTGATTCATTTATGATTTTGGAAAATCTTGTGAATACTAACATAGGAATTAATTGATTGCTTGAGGCTTGGGCATAGGTGTTGTTGGTTTCCAAAGGCATTGGAAATGTTCCAAGCTGAGGAGAAGGATTCTCCAAGACCCAGAAGAAGATCAAGTGGTGCGTGTTGATGCATGCAAGCAAGGACTTGGAAAAGCTCCAGATCATGGCATTAGACAGAAAAAAGGTGCAGAGGAAGCACTATGGTCTTGAGGACGCTAAGTGGGAGCCGAAGGATGCCATGCGACTGGCACATTCATTATTGGTTAGATTTTTGCAAAGCACTAAGGGCGGTGCCAATGTAGTTTTCTATTTTGTTAAATTGTTAAGCACTGAGGATAGTGCTATTGAAGGGGGAGGGAGATGTAACACCCCAGGTTTTGACCCCATGATATTAAATTTCAAATGATGTGAATATTGTCTTAAATCATGGCAAGGAGCTCAAGGCCAAGGCCCTGCCATTGATTTTGTGTTGTGTTCAGCGGTTAGAATCAACACCGATGGTGTATGTGCTAGATAGGCACGGTATGCTAGAGACATCATGTAAAATACAATTAATTAAAAAAAAACTATAGCCAGCTATGCACCACAAATGTTAAAGAGATGGGGCCATGATTTTCCTAAGGATAAGGGGGGGATGTTTAACCTTGATCCGTTTGGTGGGAATGGGATGAGTTTTGGCAGAAATTTGAAATGGGCAGAGCACCATTTCTAAAAATCGTGTTTTATATTGCATGGGAAAGAAAAAATCCAAAAACACATGCCATTCCCTCATGCGTTCATGTTTCACCTTCCTTCACGTTTTGGAAAAAATGACAGGACATTTTGTTGATGGATCATGGATTCATTCATGCATTCGTTTTCATTCAAGCGCATAGACTCAAGCAGAAAACCTTCAGAAATTTCATCCTTCACGTTAGTTTTTTTTCCTCCTTCACGATTTCCTTGTCTGTCAATCATTTTCCTGAACGTGCATACCCAGAAACCGTGTTTTACTGATAACCAACAAGAAGATTTGGATTCTGTGATGGTATCAGTCGATATGGATCATGCAATGCTCAGAAGTTTGTAATTGTTGTGTGTGCGTGCATTCCTTGGCCTCTATAATGTTTTCTTAAACCTAGAACTGTGATCTTTGTGCGTACATCCTTGTTGGCCTCTGTAACATTTCCTTAACCGCAGAACTATAATCGTTGTATGTACACCCTTGTGTGGTCTCTAAAATGGCTTGGGGAAATGGAAATGGAGTTTGGACCTACCCAATGAACCTAGGGTAAAAAGGAACCTCACAAATAGATCTGGGGGGGCTGACTTTCTTCTTTGTACACCCGGGATAGCATTGGAGAGGGAAGGAATAGCCTGAGGGAATGTGGAGCAAAGAAGGGGATGCTTCCTTGTGTTGGGTGTGTAGATGTGTTAGAAGTTAGGATAGATATGGTGTAGGTGTCCATAGCTCTGGGATTGAGCTCACTAGCCTAGCAGTCAACCTTTCCACCTCCTTTACAACCTAATAAACCCAAATGGTAGTTGTATTGGCTATGTCTTGTGTGATCCCTAGCTGAATAGTCTGTGAAACCCAACAGTGAGATGGCTTGGCTCTGTAGCCTGATAAATCCATCTTTTTGACTTGTTTTTCCTTGCAGCTTGATAAGGCCAACTATTTTGTCTTGGCTGATTTTGGTTGTATCCTTGGCTATGTGTGAGCATGCTAGTGTCCCTTATTCCTTTTGGAAATCATGCCTAGCTCGGGGGTGGCAGTGCTGCTGAGAGATTGATGAGAAACCTGGCCTATGGTTGGGTGGAACGTTGCAACGACATAGTTGGTTGCAGAACATTTCTTTTCAAGATAAGTATTTCTTGTGTGTAATCTCTGCAACTGTATTTGTTTAATGAATTGTGATGAACATGTTGAATTCTTTGATGAATGTATTTGCTTCCTATATATATTGCATGTTTACACATCTGTGTATGTTTTAAATTCAATGCATTCTATATTATCCCTGTGTTCAACTCTGCATATGTAATTGCTTGATGGAATATGATTAACATGTTTAATGTGTTGAATTGATGAGTTGATCCATTATATGACTGCACTTGTATGCATCTATGTATGTTTCCTTCAATGCATTTTAAACTACGTTGCAAGGTTAGATTGGATGAATTGGTGATGGCCTGGATGATCAAATCGATCCAAGAATTCAATTAAAAAGTTGAATTTTTTGCTATAAAACTTCCTTTCTACAACTTGCGAGATGTGGGATGCAGGTTTCGTAGATCTCAGTTTCCACAATTTTCTTTCCGCAACTTGCAGGATGTGGGATGCAGGTTTTGTAGATCTCGGTTTCCGCAATTTTCCTTCCACAACTTCCTTTCCTCAACTTGCAGGATGTGGGATGCAGAATGCAAGATGTGGAGTGTGGGAAGAGGGATGCGGAAAAGTTCTTTGCAAATTTTTATCTCCACATTTTTCTTTCAAAATTTCCCCTTTCTGCAATTTACGAGATGCGAGATGCACGACGCAGAAATGACTTATGGTAGATTTTGATTTCTGCAACTTCGATCTCCGCAACGGTCGTTCCGCATGCGGGATGCAAGGTGTGAGAGTAAAATTTGGATATGTTTTCGATTCCACAACTCAAGTTTTCCTCACCGTCAGTTTTTCCGGGATGATTCTGAACCATTGATTTGATTTCGAATGCAAAACAGTTTTTTATCGTTGATTTTCGTCGTGATTTCTCTCCTCCATTCGATCTCCTCTGAGATATTTCCTTGCAGATTGTGGAACTGGTCATGGAATACATGAGGGAGCATGACAGCGTTGGAAATTTTGAGAAGTATTTCATGGCCATGCCCTGTGTTTCGAAGAACAACAAAGGTTCTAGATGAAATTTTGAATTCCGTAGGTAAATGGGATATGGGTACATGACATCTATCAACAAGGTTGCTCCATGAGATTGGATTATTACAATTAAGGCCATATAAAATTTCAAATGGACTCATACCTGCAGAAACTTGGAAATTCTTGTTATAAACAAATTCAACTAAGTGTAGGTAGTCTTCCCACTTACCTGGTTTGTCCATAACATACATTCTTAGCATGTCCTCTAGAACTTGGCTTACCCTTTCAGACTGCCCATCCATTTGTGGATGATATGAAGTACTGAAATTTAACTGGGTACCCAAACCTTTAAACAAAGCTTTTCAGAAGTTACCTATAAACTTCATGTCTCTATCCGAGACTATTACCTTCGGTACACCATGTAACCTGAATATTTCTTTCATAAAGATGCCTACAATATTAACAGCTTTGTAGGTATATTTGACAGGTATAAAATGAGTTGATTTACTTAATTTATCAACCAAAAGCATGATGGAACCATGTTGTCTGAAATTTTTGGGCAATCTGGTGATGAAATCTATATTGATGGTCTCCCACTTCCATTCTAGAATGGGTAGTGGCTGCAACAATCCCGCAGGATGTTGATGCTCTGCTTTAACTTGATGAAATTCAAGGAAACGAGATAAGTTTTCAACCACTTCCTTTTTCATGTTTTGCCAAAAGAAGTCCTTTATGATCATGGTAATCATCTTCTGATACCCCGGATGCCCCTAGTGTGGTAGTTTATTTAGTTCATCCATGTCTGTCAATTTAATTTCTATTACATTCAATATATATATCCCGTCTTTATACAACGATAGTCCTTGTTGGTTTAGACTAAAATCTATTTTACTTGTTCTTGTTCATTTTTATCATTTTTTTTTTTAAATTATAATCTTCACCATCAGAATTTCCAATACTTAAGATATGATTTCAGAGATCAGATTCGTAGCTACTACTTTCACATAGTAGATTTGCATGACGACTTAAATCATCTGCTACTTTATTTTCCTTTCCCTTTATATGTTTTATTTTGAAGTCATACTCGTTTAGAAAGGAAAACCATCTAGCTTGTTTTGCGTTCAAATTTTTTTGATCAAATAAATATTTAAGACTTATGTTGTTTGGCATAAGTAATATTTCTCCCATTTAAGTATTGTCGCCACATTTTTAAGGCGTGAATTATAGCAGCAAGTTCTAGATCACATGTCACATAATTCTTCTCATGATCCTTTAGTTTTCTGGATTTATAAGCTACAACATTATTGTCTTGTAGTAATAATCCACCTAACCCTTCATGGAAAGCATTCGTACATACGAAGAAATCCTTGAATGGATCAACAATTTTTAAGATCGGAGCCTTGGTTAATATGTTTTTTAATTTTGTTAAAACTTTCCTCGCACTTTTTATTCCACTCAAACTTGTTTCCTTTCTTTTGTAAGGAAGTTATGGGGTAGGAAATCTTAGAAAATCCTGCTATGAACTTCTGGTAGTATCCAGTGATTCCCATAAATGAACTCATGTCAGATACATTTTTAGGAACCGACCAATCCATGATGCGCTTTACCTTATCTGGGTCGACTGATATTCCATCCTTGAACACTATGTGTTCGAGGTACTGAACCATGTCTTTGAAAAAATCACACTTACTGAACTTTGCATAAAGTGGTTGTTCTCTTAATACCTGCAAAACTATTCTCAAATTTTCTTCGTGTTCTTGTTCATTCTTAGAGTAGATTAATATGTTATCAATTAATAAAACCACAAATTTATCCAGATAGTTACTTAAGATGTTGTTCATTAAACACATGAAAGCAACAGGTGTGTTTGTCAAACCAAAGGGCATTACGACAAACTCATAGTGACCGCAATGGGTCCTAAATGTTGTTTTAAAAATATCTTCATCTTTAATTCGTACTTGATGATAACCTGACCTTAAATCTATCTTTCAAAATATAGTTGCTCTATAGAACTGATCGAACAAATCATCTATCTGGGGAAGTGGGTATCAGTTTTCAATACTCATTTTAGTTAGTTTCCTATAATCTATACATAATCTTAGTGTACTATCCTTCTTTTTTCACAAACAAGACCAATGCTCCCCAGGGAGACATGCTTGGTCGAATGTACTTTTTATCGATTATTTCTTGTAATCGTGATTTTAGTTCTCCGAGTTCGATTATGTTCATTTGATATGGATATTTCAATGCTGGTACCACTCCAGGTATCAGATTGATTATGATGTCTATATCCCTTTTTGGAGGAAGTCGAGGGACTTATTCCGAAAAGATATCTTTGAACTCCCTTAAAAAATGTATGTATTCTAGTTTAGGTTTCATATCGTTTTCCTTGCCATTTATTATATACACTACAAATACCTTGCATCATTTTCTTACTGATCTCTTCATTTGCAAAGCAGATATTTCTATCATGGCTACCTTCCTAGGAATTCCTTTCACTTTTATAATATTTCCAGTATTCTCAATACATGTAAATGTTTTATCAAAACAATTTAGCAAAACTTTATGCTCTTCAAGCTAATCCATTCCTATTAACAGATCATAAGATCCTAAATACAATATATTTACATTCACATGTGTAAGGAAATCATTCAACATTATCCTATAATTTCTAAAAATGCTTGTAACCTTTCTTTTTGCACCTGTGGCTACATGTACTAGACACGACTTATCATACTTTTCAGGTTCCAAATTGCATAAATAAACTACTCTAGGTGAAATATAACTCAGGCTTGCGCCTGGATCAATTAAGATAGAGATAGGTTGATTTTGTTACCATACCTTCAATTTCGACCATGGAAGTTTGGTGGTTTGCTTGCTGATTTTCCAATGTAGCGTGGATTCTGGGTATGCTCCTGGCCATATCCCCAACTGTTACTGCTTCTTGGATAGAATGAACATTAAACCCTTTTCTCCCTGCTGGGCAATCTTTAAAGTAGTGTTCCTCTACACACTTCCAACATTTTAAGAGCTATTTTTGTGTTGGGTTTTTATTAGGAGTAGTTGAGAGTATCCTAGGATCTTGAGGTTTAAAACCTTTGTAATTATTAACCTAATACCCTCTATGACTATTTCCCATATCTTTATGGAACATATTTTTTTTTCTTTTAGAATCAAAATTATTTGGCCTTTGATTTTCCAAGTTGGTATACTTTCTCTTTTATTCTTGTTTTGGTCATAACAGAAGTTGGCCTTCCTCATAGCTTCCTCTAGTGTCTTTAGATTTTCATATTCAATCATTTCTTTAAACATGAGGGGCAGGAAGCTAAGGAATTGTTGTATCTTGGTTTTCTCATCAATTATGTAGGGGACATAGCAAATTAAGATTAAGAACTTACTACAGATTTCTTTCATTGTCATGGCCCCTAACCTTAGTTCATAAAAATCCTTGGCTTTTTCTTCGTAATACTGTTCAAATAAATTTTTTCTTTTAAAATTTTTCTTAAAAGTTTTCTAGGTTACATACCTTTATTTTATACCCTTAACTTTCTTTATGTCTTGCCACCATATATCAGCCTTTCCGGTCAGATTATAAATGGTCATTTTTTCTTTCAACTCATCTGAGTAATTATATATTTGGAAGTACTTTTTCATTCTAGACAACCAGGACTCTACCTCCTCTCCCTTCTCGATTTCCCCATTAAACATGGGTGGTTTAATTTTCTTGAACTCCCCAGAGATTTCCTCATAGGGTCTGTACTTTTTCTTCTCTTTATTTTTGTCACTGATTTCGCTTGACTCTTGAGATTTTCTGTGTTGTTTAAATGAATCTTCACTTGAAGTGTCAGGTTTATGTCTAGACAATTCCAGCTTCCTACCCTTACATTTATTGTACATGGAAGTTTTAGGCAGTTCCTGATCAAAATCCTCATTTTTATCTTTTTCTTCATTATGAATTTTTGCTAACAAGATAGTGTTCAGTTCTTCTTGATCCCTCAATATTTTCTCGTTATCTTCCTTGACCTTTCTTAATTCATACCTTAGTTCATCCATAGTCCTTTTTAATTCAGATTTATTGTCCTCACTTTCATTTATATTTACCAAGGGTTATCCATCCCTTAGATTACCCTCTTCATTATTTAAAGGTTGTTCCAAGCGACATTTCTCTTTTGCAAACATTCCCGCATATGCCATATTTCCTGCAAAATATATTTGTACTTATCTTTGCTAGGTATAAGAGAATTTTCAAGACAAAATAAACATGATTTAGTTTGTTGTTTTCTAAAACAGTATTGTATTGAGCCTATTCAGGCCTAGTGCTGAAACCGTGCTCTGATACCATATGTAACATACCTCAAATTTCAAACATAAAAAATTCTATAACCATATATCTTCATACATATTAATAAAATATCTACCTTGGCCATATGAAATGAATTTTTTTAGTAGGAACATGTCACCTATGCTGGGAAAACAAAAGTGGAGAAGTTGTTCCTCCCATCGAAATCCCAGAGAAGCCAAATTACTTGCTCTAGAACCCCCAATCTTATTCGCTGAAACACAAGAACAAAATATCTTCATGCACCATCTCTTGCATTACACAGCTTTTAATCCACTTCTAATGCTAGCCTCTTGCTGCTCATGGACATACTATTAAACAATATTTTTCCTAAGCGTCTTGGTCTTTAGCAACTCAACTAGGAGTGCCGACTTGATTTTTGGGGATGATGCCTCCTACCTCTCGAGTTCTCACTCTGTGGTCTCTACCACTTGTCATTTCCCTCTTATGGTTCAACAAACACTCTTTCAACAACTACTTCCACTTTTTTTTTTCTTCAACATATTTTATTTATAAGGAATGTTTTTATTACAAAATGTTCTATTCTTGAATTTCCTGTCAAAGAATAATAAAATAATAATCAAAGTATTTTCCAGCAGAATTAATAATTATTAATTCAGGGGGTATTACACCTGATGCATCACACTCCAAGACAAATGGTTTAGAAAAATTAGGGATTGAAATAATATGACAATTTCTTATTACCTCCTTCATTATTTGGAAAGTTTTTCAACCTCTTCATGCCATTGGAAAGCATCCTTCTTTTTCAAATCAGTGAGAGGTGAAGTGAGTCGGGAGAACCCCTTCACAAAATTTCTATAGTAGGTACAAATCCCAATGAATTCGCTCAATTTAGTGATATTTTTGGGATGAGGACATTCTATTATGGCTTTTAATTTTTCCATGTCCGCCTTCACACCATCTTGACCAATGATGTGTCCAAGATACCAAAATTGTTTCAAACCAAACTCACTTTTTGATACCTTAGCAAACAAATATTGATCATGCATAATTTTTAATACCAATTCTAGATGATGTAAATGTTCCTTCCATGTTTTACTATAAATAAGAATGTCATCAAAGAAAACTAGTGCAAACTTATGAAGTTTCTTGTGGAAGATATTGTTCATTCATGATTGGAATGTGGTAGGATCATTTGTCAAGACAAATGGCATGGAAACAGACTCAAAGTGACCATAGTGGCATCTGAAAGAAACCTTTGATATGTCTTCCTCCCTCATTCGAATTTGATGATAACTAGATCTAAGATCAATCTTTGAGAAGAAATTTCCACCATGGATATCATCTATGAGTTCATAAATCCTTGGGATGGGATATTTATTCTTCACTGTCTTCTTATTCAAAGCTCTAAAATAAATGCACATCCTCAAGTATCCATCCTTTTTCTTTACCATAACAACTGAAGAAGCATAGGGGCTTGAATTAGGCCTTATGAGACCCAATTCCAAAACTTCTTTAATGTCCTCCTCAATCTCATCTCGAATCCTTTTGGGGTTCCTATAGGGACTCATTTTGATAGGTTGGGTTCCTATCTCTAAATCAATGGAATGCTCCACCCCTGTGTCCAGTGGCATCCCTGGGGGAAGGTCTTCAAAAACCTTCTCATACTTACCCAAAAACCGCTCTATCTCCTTAGGATGCTTTCCAACCTTCAAGTGAGACTTAGAAGATGTAATAAAACATTCAATATCTCATTAAATGTCTCCATCCCTCAAGATATACCTCATACTATGAGAGGACGCCACTTGGTTTGGGTAAGTGTGCATCCCTCTCCACAAGATTTCCATCCAAAGTTTTGAACCTAATTTCAGGGACTTTATAGTTCACTATATTTTCTCCCAAAGAATATAACCATCAGACTTTCAAAACCATATTTGTATTAGCCACATTCACTACATAGAAGTTGTCGGTAACATTATGCTTTCCTATAGTAACTTGAAGCTTTGGAATCCATTTGGTGCAGTCCATAGAGTTGTTACTAGGAATGATGACCGTAAAACCATCAAAATTTTCAATTTGTATCTTTCTCCTCTCCACCAAGGCTGCATATATGAAGTTATGAGTGGATCCTCCATCCACTAGGACCGTAACCTTTTGGCCTTGTATGTTACCCTTGAGTCTAAGATTGTTAAATTTAGGTACACCTGAAAGTACTGAAAATTTTCCTCTCTTGAGAGTGGGATGTTCTTGTTCTGATGTTTCATACCCCTCTTCTTGGGTTGCAAGTTATGTTTCTTCCTCCCTTCCCTCTTCCTCATCTTCTGAGAAAACTTCAATGTAGCGTGCCTTCAATTTTGCACACCTATGTCCCGGAACCCAAGTTTGTTGACATGTGAAGCACAATTTCTTTCTTTTGAGCTCTTCTTTGCTTGGCCCTCCCTTACTCTCTTTGAAAAAGGAGTCCTTTTTCCATGGTTTCTTTCCGTCCTTGAATTTGGAAGGGAAATTAGGCTTAGGGGGATATTTGGTTTTAGGAAATACATTTTGCAAGTCTCTTGTCAAATACATGGCATCCTTCAATGTAGTTGGCTTGTGGGATTTCATGAGCCCTTTCAAAGGTTCTGTCAATCATTCAGTAGTAAAACCAACCTAGCCATAGAAATATCAGAAACCATTACTGAGAGCTTTTCAAATTCTAACATATATGCTTTAGGGGTCCCTCCTTGCTTTAATTGTGCTAATTCTTTGAAAGGAAGTTCATGGTATTTCCTATCAAATCTCTCCACTAAGGCATTAGAGAAACCCTCATAAGAGAAAATATGATCATGTCCCAAGGTTCTAATATCATGGAACCACCAATCATTAGCTTCCCCATTAAGATGTAACATTGACATTTTCAGTTCATATTCTTTAACCACAGGATTTAACTGGAAATACACACTTAGTTTTTGTATCCAAGCATTAGCAGACATTTGTGAAGGACCATCAAAGGAAGGAATAGTTACTTTTCCAATGGTATAATTTAATTCTTGATCTAGAGGAGGTGTCACTTGCTCCTTTCTTAAGCTGATGTGAGGTCCTGAAGAACTGATCGAAAGGAAGAACTTTCCTACATTATTCACTGAGTTGCTGCCAATCATGTGTTGCTTCCTTCACACCATAAGTCAAGTCGAGGATTTATTTAGACTCTAAAAACTTAGAAATTGTAGGTCCAATCTGATTCTTGAATTCATGGGGTCAGTTGTGAGGTCCATTCTTTGAGTAAATAACTTCCCCATAGGTCTTCTTCTCAGAATGAAGTGTACTATTACTACTCCTCGGTGTTGACTTGCTCCCAAGTTGGCTAGCCAACAACTCGAATCCTTGCATAAAATTCTTGGTCATGTATTTGAGATATGACTTCAGAAAGTTTTTAAGATTCTCCTTATCCTCCTTATCATCCATATATTTGAATCCTAGTTTTCCCCTAATCTTCTCATACTCATAATTAACTTCTTTACCTTCTTCTCTTGCAATGTTAATGTCTTCAAAATCAGTTTCTAATGGAGGGAGGATATCATTAGGAAACATGAATAGGGAACTACAATGGACTTGCTAATATCATGCTCTGATACCATTGTAATGTCCCAACTTGCAATTTCTAGATAAAGGCACAATTTGGGAAAATTTGGGATAAACTAGTCTATACTCTAGAGGCTCCAAATGGCACCAAATTGTCTCAAGCTTAAATTGGAATGATATGGTGAGTCTTAATACTTATCAATAGACTACTTGGTCACTTTAGAACTATTAGACCTTTGTAAATTCATTTTGGGCTAATGACCAAAAGGGAAAAAATGTGATGAAATCCCCCCTAGGGTATAAGCAAAAAGGGCTTCCCAAGTTTCAAAACAGAGTATGGGAACTGATATAGGACCTCATGGTATGACATCATATATGGTTATTAGTTCTGGAAACTTTTTATAGATCCCCACATTCATTTGTTAACTTTCAGTGATATTAGTCAAAGGAAATGATAGTAATAGCTTCACTTTAACTCATAAAAAAGCACATTAAATGGTTTAGAACAAAGAATGTTGAATGGAGACCATGTACAACATATAAAGAAATTAGTAAATAACATTTAACATCATGATTCCTCATTACATTCAAGATATGTTTCTCCTTCGAATTGGAAGCCAACACATGAAAACTAGCCAAACAATAGCTTGGAAATGTGGGCATTTTGCACATGTATTTATGCTGATTCGACTTATAGAGTATAGAGACACCATATTATAGATCCAAACATCATACCCATTCTTGGGAGTCAACCAATATCAACCAAGCGCAAGCACCATTCTCACAAGTGCACAATCACAAGAAAACATGGGGAATAGAGAGATGGGGATTAAAGAATGGGGAAATAGATGAGTCACAAACTATCTCAGTCATCAATATGCAAGTAAAACAATACATTTATCTCTAAATGAGAGGTCTAGGTGGCCTCCAACAACCAATTTGGATAGGAATCCAACTCCCTTGAAATTGACTCACTTGCAGGGAGAGTGAACACTCATCGTGCGATGGAAAAGCTAGTGCTTTCCAAAATTCCAAATGCAAACTATCAAAATGATCAAAATCCATTATCCTTCATCATGAAATTTTTTATAATCCTCATAGGTTACCCTAAGGTCGAATTTCCCCCCATAGGATTCCACCAAATCACCCTAGTTGTTTAGTAACCCCTATGACACTTGTCCTCTTCCTCATGCCTCAATTCTCTTCCAAATTCAGATGGCAGCCACTAACCCCCAAATGCACCCTCTTGGTGGCTATTTTTATCCCCGTCATGTCAGATTGTCATAGGTCTTCAATCAAGTCTGGCTTTTTCATAGAATCTTCCATCATAGTAGTCATAAAGAGTAGGGAATCTCTCTCCAAGTGGAAAACATTTTATTCCTAGTCTCTTCCTCTTCCCTGGGGAGTTAAGCCTCTTCACTAATTCGAATTCCTTGGCTCATGATATATTACTTGACACCTATTCACCTCCCATGAACGTTCCATTCCCCATAATTTCAAATTTGGAGGTAGTTCATGACAAGTGTAGGGAGGAATCTAGCCACCTAATCTCTCCATGAGCCTCCAAGTGCCTCCATGAAACATTGCCACTTTATTTTCTCCACATTTATTATTTATATGACCCAATTTAATGTGTATATGGTAAAATAAGGTCCTCTTGGGTCTCATACCTCATTGCAAAATTTAATGCCTCCACCTCAACCCAGGGAACTAGTAGGCTAGTGAAACATTGTTTACTAGTAGCCTTATTGGGATGGGGACATGACATGCACACCCAACCTAGAGGTTGTAGGAAGCCAATTATCCTTCACCTTCCTTAATCTTGGCTCGTGTGAGAATTCACTCTCGCAATCCATGTCATAGGACCCTGCTCTGATACCACGTGATCCAGGATGTTTTTGTTCTATGACTTATAAATTAGATTCCATAAAATAATAAGTAACACATACATAGAAGATAAAGAGCGCATATAAAGATGAGACACCAAGTGATAACATAGTTCATTCCAAAAAGGGACTACGTCTATGGACCCAATTCTGAAAGGGAGTGGTCAGTTTATAATCTCAGTAATAATGATGGAAAAATACATGGCTACAATACATCGATACCTTGGTGGCTGAAAATGGAGAGAAACTGTGACTTGAATCCTCGAATGGGTTGCACCAACAACTTCATAATGTGAAGACAATGAAAAACAAGTATAAATACTCTCACCTCCTCTCTACATAAGCTACAATAACACCTTCCTCTCTTTATCCCAATAATGACTATAAGGAGGACATGGTCTCCAAAATACTCTCCAAGATTTCTCACAAGCTTAACTCTAAAGTTAATTCTCTCCACGCCAAGAATGCTCTCCATGGAAAAGTAGAAGGGTTTTTATATTTTTGAACACCTCCTCATGGTATAAATCACATGACAAAGGAGAGCAGTTTTATAGTGTTTAACACCCCCTGATGGTATGAATCACATGACCTCCCCACATATTCCTTCATTAAAGTTTTGTTTACAACCACTAACCAAAGTTTAATGGTAAGTTATAACCATTGACTTGGTTTTGTTGGAATAACATAATAGTGGGTCGTTGCAATTTGCAAACCCACTATTTATAACATAACCCATAGTTACAATATAGCATGTGTTTAAATGGTTGGACGACCAAGATCCGTCGATCCAACTCCTTATGCACTCCCATTTAAATGTAGTGTGGGTCATGTGGGAAGAGGGGGAAGGATCCCTGCTCCTTTCGTTCCAATTTCAATATGTATGCTATACAAAACAAATAAATTATCACAGGATTATCGTTACAATTCACTAATACAATAGAATAATGGTAGAGCACAGGTCACGTGAATGGGATGTTGACGGTTCAAAACCTCCCATCCTCCTTTTAATACATATGCCATATGAAGCAAACCTCCAACCACGAATTTAGATTCCAAGCCAACTTGGACAAACCAAAAACAAGAGACGTGTCAAGCTCTAATTGGTCCACTTGTAGCCACATCACTGCTGAATTGCTTTCCATGTCACTTGCCACATTATCCTTCTGTACGGTACGAACACCATGTATCACATTTTAATTGGTCCATTTGGCATCTTAAAAATGCCAAAAAAGAGTGACACATGTCACCTCCTGGTGCTGCCATGTCATCATTAGCATTATACAGTTTCCCACATGATGAGATATGGTAAGTTTAAAATTTGACCTTTTTATATCCTCCCAGATCATCCATCCCCAAACTAGTAAACGACTTGAAGAGGAGATTATGTCATCTCTAGAAGAGAGCCCACATGAGGTGAGCACTATACTGAAAGTGGGATACGAAGGATGGTTGAGCTGACCTGAAAGGGAGGAAAATGCCTCAAAGATAAAACACTATCACCGGAGTAGTAAACAGAAGAGGACATCATGTGACCTACTGACCTACCCATAGGAGCCCAAGACACCAACCCCAAAGTTAAAGAACCCTAACAAAGGGCAGTCAATAGCTCCATTAAGCCATAATACTCCTAAAGGAAGGACCAAGGGGTCTGGCCATAACCATCTCTCAAAAGTGTTGACAACATCCCTATCTTGGACCGGAAGAAAAATGTGACCCGCTCCTCTTGGGAAATCGACTGAAGGTGTGCTTAATATAGGTGCAGTGTAGCATAGGTACTCACCAAACTAGCATGTAATCACATGATGTGGACAATTCTTCTAATCCTTTGCTAAAAATGTTAAGCTTTAGGAAATCAGACATACAAGGCTCTTTAATTGCTAACATGTTCCAACATAGTGTTTTTGTGTTTACGGTTGCAGAAAAGCCCTTATACAAGGCTAGTCAATACTTAGCATGCTCCAAGATAGTCTATTTTGTCTATGCACCATAAAAGAAAAAGGCTAGGACATATAGGGCAGCAAGAGCAAATGTAACACCAATTTTCATTTATCCAATGGAGGGTTTCACTAGTTAAACCCCAGAGATAAGTGCTAAAGCTACTGGTTATGCAACTCAAGGATCCATATATTGCATTGGAAATGAATCTATGCCTTAGCTACGTCTGAACCACCAGGTAATAACAACTTTTATTGGTTATTTTTCTACATCACCTAAACGCTTTCACCATTTTATCTCATAATCTGGTTTTTACATCACCTCTAATCCAAACTAACCTGCATGCAGAAATACACTATTGACCCATTATACATTAAAGTTGTTGCCATATCAAGTCAAGAGTAAAAGTACAAGAAGATTGGGAAATCAATAAGCTCACCTAAACTACAAGAGCAAGAGGATCCTAAGAACTCGTTGACATAGTAACATGTGAAGCTCTTTGGGTGCTAAGATGCTCCACGAAATCGTAATATGATCCAAGAAATCATGAGACTTGGTGACATCACAATTAAAACCTTTAGCAATTGAATAAGTGAGGTGTTCATTATAATTCAAAGCACCATAGTTTATTATATTCTCTATAACCAAGAAATCACGGGACTTAGTGACATCACAATGAAAACCTTTAGCAATTGAATAAGTGAGGTGTTCATGATAATTCAAAGCACGATAGTTTATTATATTCTATATAACCAAGAAATCATGGGACTTGGTGACATCACAATGCAAACCTTTGGCAATTGAATAAGTGAGGCGTTCATTATTATAATTCAAATCACGATAGTTTATCATATTCTCTGTAACAAAGAAATTAACAAGACATTTCCAATTCATGGAAACATTTTTTGTTTTGTTTTTGGACCAGTTTCAACAACATCATAGCCAATAGCTTATCGCAAGCTCACTAAGAAGGGGCTTGAGCTTGTCAGTGAATTACAAGCAGGCCTAGAAGGAAAGAAAGGTCTCACGAGCAAGCAATAAAATAGCTAGAAGGCACCTTACAAGCAGAGATGAAAGTCAACCTACAAGCAAAGATCTGTGTAAGGTCCTGACTGAAAGCCTCTTAAAGCACCCCCCTCCCATGAACCCCCTTTAGACTGCTGCTCCCAGTCATAAAAGGGAGCCGAGAGCAAACCAGCCTTCTTGTCTTACCTTCCAGCCTCGCACTTAGTCGCCATCGCTACCGCCGGAGGCTCAAGTTCCAACTTCAAGTCATGCGGCACCGAACTTATTGGGAACCCGCTGGAGGCTCCAGTCATGAGGCATCGCACTTAGGAGCCACCGCTCCTTCCAGTCATTCAGCTCCTGCCAAGGGTTTTGAAAGGTTTGAGAAATCCCTCCCCTCTCAATTCACCCCGTTATTAATTAAGGTGAAGCGCCTCCATCTACTACTGTGTCTAGTAGCCAGTTGCATAATTTTATTTCTCCTGTCAATTTCTGCATCAACCAAGTTCCTTGAGATTATCCCAAATAGGATGTATTGTAAGTAAGAAAGTCGCAGCTATATGGTTGAAAAAACAATTTCCATTTCCTAGGAAATCCAAATGCATATTACCTATGAACTACGCCCATTTCGCCAAGATTATCAAGAAAAAAACATGGGTAGTTAAAGTGTAGGCACCAACAACACTGTAAACCTTAGTTTCAAATCCTCAAAACTGATGGAAGCAACATTAACTTTTTATTGAAAAACCCTAGCAATAGGATGATTGAACGAATTCAATTACAAAACACCATAGCATGCATTGTATACAGGCAAAGACAAAGGAAAGTACGATTACAGTTTGCCAAAGTATAAACAAGGGTGCAGGAAAACAAGAAGCATAGTCCATTGCTTACCTTGAACAAGTTGAAGATCCCACCCTACGAGAAATATCCTTCTCCACCACCATTTCTCTTAGTATCCTTTCGTATTACAGCTCCCATTTGCTTGGTACCAAATCCATATACTCCAACTCAGGGCCCAATTGATACATCAGTAATGCTGTGTATAGTTCTTTTGAAATCAACGGGGTTTAGGCGTGGAAATCAATACAGACAGGCCTTCTTCATACTGTGTATAGTCCCTTTGAGCTCGCAGGGATCGATTCCTATCCACATGTGAGAGCGGTCAATAGTTCATCTATCACAAATGTTTGCATGTGTAATAGGATGATAGCTTGTAAATCCTTTGCATAGCGAATCGTGTACATACCGAGTGTCCAGCTCTTCGTTCTGGCCAAGTGAGTAACCGAAAACGAGAATCAACATGCCGCTGATCTCTCAAATTTACATACAAATACGAATTTCCTATGTTGACCAATTGACCAGCTCCTCCTCACACGAACGAACCATTACCCTTTGCCGCGTTACTCGATTACCTATTGTGTGTGTGGACATGATGGTTTATGGAAGAAAATCAACGCCCTTGCTTTCAAATCGTATCAGTTTTACTAGCACATCTACATAGTTTGTGGATGTATCAAGTCGATAGGGATCAAATGGTTGAGAGATAGTTATGGAATGGAAGATCATTTGGAAATATTTTTATTTGTCATATTCTTCAGCTACATGTTATCACCGACATTCTTGGTGTTATCCATTTATCAACTATCGGTTATTTTTTATATTCTTTTGTTTTTTATCTCACATTCTTTTAGTTATCTTCCATGAACTCTTGGTTATTCATTCATCAACTATGAGTTATCCATGCCNTATTCATCAACTAGATATATATATATATATATATATATATATATATAATTGTTTCTTTCGAATTTTGAACAACTGTTATAGAATCAATCTTGACACTACATTTGTCTCATCCTCGTCCATAGATGAAAAAGCATAGGTGGTAGTCCACCCCAAATCTCAAATAAAAAAATATATTGATGTAATAAGAATAGTATATTATATATATAATAATGAGCTGGTGCAAGCTAATGCTGGTCACTTATGACGTGTTTGTTGCAATGGACTTCTGGAAAAACAGAAATATGAATGTCAAAAAACAATATTAGAGGTACCTACACAAATTTTTGGAATATGGCGTAAGAATATAAAACGTGGACAATCGGATTACCTTCCAGAATATATAGCTTTTATTTATGGAAACTACTATAAATCCCAAAAAAACGAGGTTCTTCTAAGGTTGGTATGTTATTTTTTTTCCAAAAAATAATGAATATGTTTGCGTTGATCCACTCGTTTGGTATGCAAATGGTGGAATTTTGTGAAAAAAATTATATAGATTGACGTTAGTCCATTTAAAAATAAATAAATAAAGATAATAGATTTAAATGAAAATTACATATTCAGAATCTACAGACAGAGATACACAAGTGTGTGAATTTTCATTAGCAGTCGACAAGCGTGGCATATGCAAAATCATGCACGAAATATGAGAAGTGGTACAAAACATGTTTTATGTCATAAGACAGTCTAGATCACTTGGTTTGGCAACCCGAACCTAAATCCAAAGCAGCCAAGTCATCCACCACGTAGGTTGGAAAAAGGTGCTTGCCAAAATTCTAAATTTAAAGCATGTGTGCGCATAGTTTAAAACGAAACGCACACGCACTAGAAGCGCGGTCATGCTGATCAGTGCGCATGCGTTAAAGACGTGTGCGCGCATAAGTTAAGTTGAAACTTTGTTTTGATTTTATTTTCAAGCATTTTCAATGGAATGATCACGATGAACAATGATGATGAAGAGGAGGAAGATGATGACAATGATGATGATGAGGATGATGACTATGATGATGATGATGGCAATGATGATGATGATGAACAATGATGGTGATGAGGATGATGACAATGATGATGATGAGGATGATGGCGATGATTTAATGATGATGATGATGACGACGATGGTGATGATGATGATGATGATGATGATGATGATGACGATGATGAGGAACAATGATGATGATGATGAAAGGTTTAGTTGAAACTTTGCTTTGATTTATTTTCAAGCATTTTCAATAGAATGATGATGATGACCATGATGATGATGATGAATAGTGATGATGATGCCGAGGAGGAGGATGACAATGAGGATGATGACTATGATGATGATGACGATTAGAATGATGATGATGATGACGATCAGAATGATGATGATGATCTTGATCATGATGACTATGACTATGATGACGATGATGACGATGATGATGAGGATGATAATGTTGATGACAATGATGATGAGGATGATGATCACAATGACTATGACTATGATGATGATGATTAGGATGATGAGGATGATGATGTTGATGACGACGACGACGACGATGATGATGATGATGACTATGATGATGAACAATGATGGTGATGATGATGATGATGACAATGACATCGACGATGATGACAATGACGCCGATGATGAGGAACAAGGATGATGATGATGATGATGATGATGATAAGGGTGATGAGAATGACGATGATGAGGATGATGACTATGATGATGATGATGAGGATGAGGTTGATGATGATGATGATGATGATGATGATGATGACGATGACAATGATGATGAACATTGATGGTGATGATGAGGAGGAGGAGGATGAGGATGATGATGACGACGACGATGATGAGGAAGAATGATGATGATGATGATGATAGTGATAGGTTTAGTTGAAACTTTGCTTTGATTTTATTTTCAAGCATTTGCAATGGAATGAAGATGATGAACAATGATGATAATGAGGACGAGGAGGATGACAATGATGATGATGATGATGGTGACTATGATGATAATGATGATGATGGTGATGATGATGATGATGAACAATGATGGTGGTGGTGATGATGATGATGATGATGATCACGGTGACTATGACTATGATGACGATGATTATGATGATGATTATGATGATGAGGATGATGATAACTATGATGGTGATGATGATGATGAGGATGATGACTATGATGATGAGGATGAGGATGAGGATGATGACTATGATGATGATGATAAGGATGATGATGATGATGATGATGAAAATGAGGATGATTACTATGATGATGATGATGAGGATGATGACTATGATGAGGATGATGATGATGACGATGACAATGATGATGAACAATGATGGTGGTGATGATGATGATGACAATGATGATGAGGATGATGACAATGATGATGAGGATGATGACTATGATGATGATGATGAGGATGACTATGATGACGATAATTATGATGATGATTACTATGATGATGATTATTATGGTGATGATGGTTAGTGTTGGATGCCTCCCTTACCCTCCACTAGCCATATGTAAGGATCCTAAGACCTCATAATGGCACCCATGGGCCTAAGAAGAAAGTAGTGGTGAATACTATATTGTAAAAATACTCGTGCATGTGTGAATACCAAGATGTTGTTGAAGAACTTTAGTTATTAAATGTTGTAAATGTTAGGTAGGAGTGCACGTGCGTCTCTTTATGCATACACGTTAATGCGTGCACACTCTTTTATACACACATGCGCTCACTTGCTACTAGTTAAAAAAAAACAGAGATCTAGATTCCTGGGATTGCTACCAATTTTCACAGGTTTTCTACATCTGTTCGTGTGTTTTGTGCTCTTGAACTCTGCAATTTGGCTCACACTCAATCATCACTCTTAGAATCTAACAAACATATTTAGTGGTCTTGGAAGTTAGTGAATACATTCAAACTACAAGTTTTCATTGCAAGAAGATATCATTTTGAATAGGTATGGTGAATTGTAAATAATTGTTTTCATTCACAAGCTTTCAGATCATTTCATTGATTTATGTTTTATCATATGCCTACAACAATATCTCTCTCATTAACAACATTTAATTTCACAAGAAGAATTCCCAACTTCACATCTAAACACGTCTCATATTCTCCATACAAGATGAAGTATGCAATGTTAACTAATTTACATTTGCACATGAATATATTTTGATTTCACACAATGATGGCGTAGATGAAGTTATCTCTTGAGACTCTTCAATTTAAAAAAAAAAACTTTGAATTAATCATGGGAGAGGGTCCATATTGAATAGTTCACCAAGTTGTCCATATTCTCATACAATATGAAGTATGCAATGTAGACCAATAATCATTTGCACATGAATATATTTTGATTTCACACAAGGATGGTATAGATGAGGTTCTCTATTGAGACTCTTCAATTTGTATAAAAACCTTGGAAGAAATCATAGGAGAGAGTCAATATTTAATAGTTCACCAACTTGTCCATGGTTTCCTCTTCAAGCTAGATTTATCATAACATTCCTTTGAGCTTGACAGGGATGCCTCTACCTCAATGCTTTCTCCTTTTTTGGGGGGATTTGCAACCTCCTCATTGTGTAATTAGTCAATTTGTTCTCTTAATAGTTAACTTGTAACTTAATGAGTGTAATTTATTCAATTTATTCCCAAGAAATCCAAACACCAACTTGTGTCTTCCCTCACAACTAATGTGGCATATTACATGTAATGTCATCTCGTCCGAAGGTTTTGGAAATGAAGAATATTTCACTCATCTTCTTTTGACTTCCAATTATTTTTGAACACAAAGGAAGTCATAATCCTATAGTTGTAATACCTGCAACTCTCTTTACTTGACTCAAATAGAGTATAGAAATGAAACTTTAGTTCGAACATAAAGAGAAACCTTTAATCAGTGTTTATGTATCAATGCCAATAATTACCATACTAACATATTTGTAATTTAGTTAATTATGTTGGAATATGTCATGTTTCTTGTATAATGGAACTAATACCTTATTTGTTGCTTCTTATGCAGGGGTAGACCTCATAGTTTTGATAAACAAACTCTTGGAGATGGGAAACTCACGCAATAGATCAAGAAAAACTAGAAGGAATATGCTCATTGAAAAGGAAAATTAGGTAAGAGAAAAGGCCAGTTTGGAAATGGAGAGAGTGAGACATGGTCCATAAATTTCCACTGATACTACGACCGATCCTAACATAGTTGATGACATAACAACCTTTACTTTAGAACCATGGGTGAAGAAGTTGCGTCCAACAGACCCAACTCAAATTCCAACATCAACATAGTCTCCAACCAACAATCCATCAACAATCCATGTTGAATATATTGAAGACATAGGTATATTGAGATATGCTGAGTATTAATAGTTGGACCTAGTAGCAATGATTAATTTGCAATCTCTCCAAGAACACCACAACCATGTCGAGCACACTCCCAATATGGACCAATGTGTGAATGAAGCACCACAACAAAGAATCCTTGGGATTAGTAGCTCATGTTCACCTTCCCTACCTCGATTGTCTACTGCAAGAAAAAGGACTCCTAGACATATCCATGTGGATGAAATTTGTTTGTTTTGCCTTGAAGGTAAGTCTCCCAAACACACTATCGTTTGGCAATGTAGAAAATTAATGAAGTAATATTTTGAATCCAAAGGCGATGCAAGTAAATGTCAATTATTACTATGTTTGTTAAATTCAAATTGTTTAGCCATTGTTAGGAGAATTCAGGGCATAAATATGGTTAGAAGTTCAAAGGATAACTATCATATTGTTAGAAATCTCCAATTTTCTTTTAATGCGATTGGGAAGAAATCTCGTACTACAGATCTTTGTGTGGCTCGTCGTGTTCTATCAGAATTAGTTGTAAGCAAGTCCACATGGCAATCTTGCCTCCTTTTACACACTTCTCACATACTTAAATGAAATAGAAAAACTGTTACGAAGTACTCTATTATAAGAGAAAATATTTAGACTCCAGGTGGAAAAGATTGTTGGGATTTTTTCGGCAGGTTGCCTCGTCGAGATACGAAGCTAGATGATGATGTTAAGTACTTAGTACAAACATTTTGGCATGATCATACTAGACCTTCATCTAACCAAACAGATGTGCTAAAGTTGAGAAAAGGTTCAACTAAATGTGAACCCCATGTCAAACACTTCCTTAACACAACATAGACTGAACTCTATGAGCGATTCAGGAATGAGCACACATAATTGAACCTATGCCAAAGGTCCTTTGAGAAATGTAAATCATGGTATGTTCGTACATGCATTGATCAAAACACATGATGTTGTAGATATCATGTAGAGTATGAATATTTTTATGACACGTATAAACATATATTTTGTGATTTGCATACTAACGTTGAGCAAGGCTGCAATGAATTCGTAATACCACCAAATGCATTGAGAGATTTTATCGTCATCATCATGTGTCCAAGGCATGAAGGACAAAAATACTATGGAAAATCATGTCTATATGGGAATTGTTCCTGGTGCAGTGGGTTTTCTCTTTTGAACCGTTGCATTCATGGAAGTGATGAGCATCAATTTGGAAATATGAGCGTGGAGATGTAGAGATTTAAGTACATAACCTATCAATCAAATAATGTGAAGGAAAGTAAAAAGATTGAATTGGTGAAGTCACAGGTCCAAATGATTATTGCATGTTTTTCCTCTTACATGTTCAGTTTCTACATATACGTTGTTTAAAGGTCACATTCTAATACAACCCTTGTTTTCACGGCAACAGGTATGGGTATGTGATTTTTTGACGGAGTTCTACAAGAAAACTGAGTAGTATGTTCAACATGTGCATGTAGCACGATGGCAGGATGATCAGTACAGAAAATGTAGGGACAACTTTCCCATTGGGACCATATTGTCAATTGTGGATTTTGCAGAAAACTACACCCTTCAGCCACAAAATGAAATTCAGAGTCAATACGACTATTCCGACCAATTCAACATCATGGTACACATTACGTATAGGCATGGCCCTAAGAGCAGTATTAACAATAGTATAATACAGAAGGAGACAAAATTTTACATAAGTGATGACAGATGCCATGATTTGCATTATGTGCAACATTGTTTTCAAATTTTCTACGATCAGCTAAAGGAGGGAGATATATAGATGGATCTGCATTGGATATGGTCAGGTGGTTGTGCGGGCCATTTCAAAAATGCCCGAGTCTTCCAATGGATCAGTATGTTACAAAAGACTTATAATGTGGTGCATATATGGAACTACTTTGAGACCGGGCATGGAAAAGGTGATCATGACAGAGCCGGTGCATGCATCAAGAACGTACTATGAAGGGAGGAGACGAGGCTTACCAGAATACCCCATATCAAAGATGTAGAATCCATAGTTCAATGGTGCTCTACAACAATGTCAGACCAAACTAAAGTGAAACATACATCAATAGGGGTAGGAAGGCCAGTTGAGAATTTTTGGCATGTGGTTGACATAGATCGATCTTGTACCTATAGTTGTGGCACACTACAAGGAACACGTGGATTTCATTTGGTTCGAAGCTCAAATAGCCCTCTATTTGAAATATGGATGCGGAAACTTGCTTACTTTTGCATCCCTTGTAGTAGTGGTGAATGGGATGAATGCGAATGCATGAATTGGGTTGATGATTAGGATCGTGTGTCACTTGCAGTAGACCCATGTGTATCCAATGAAACAACCCACTTAGAGGAGGTACAGTCAGTCATTTCGATAGAATACAACCATATCTAAGATCTTGTAGAACGAAGACACATATATGTAGTTGTTGCCCCAAAAGACAATGAATGGGGCATGGATTATTGGTTGGAACGATGCATTTGAGGTAAGAAAATACTGAACGGATCATTGATTGATTATGAAGGCAATGAATTTCTTATTGGCTTGATGGTGGTTGAGAGTGAATATCTTACAGTAGATGGGAAATCAAGAAGAACTAGTGGGCATGCATTTGTGGATTACAAACCAGGTTCTGTGGTCTATCACTTCACAAACTTGATTGTTGGCATGAACATCCATCTACAGACAATGTCAAACAAGAAATTAACCAAGGTACATTACTTCTTGCCTCATTCATATCATGAGAGATTGATGGAGCCAATTAGCAACAGAGAGGATCTAGATGGATATAGTGAATCAAATTGGGTAATTGTGTTTACACTCCACTTAGGAGAAACCCTAGTTTGCATAATATGGCCTGGAGGCATGTCTGGTCCATGCAAAGTCGGGGGGAGGCCACCTTGGCCATAATATCATGCCACGATCCCAACGTAATCGACGGTTCATCCATCAGATCCCCCGTTAACGTTCTATGGCGAGTTGTAGTAGGCCCACAAAAGTCATTTAGGGACGCTTAGGCCAATTCAAGGGCGGGGTCCCCATACCAAACCAGGTGGCAATTTCCAAATCTATCGGCTGCTGAAGGTGTGTTTGGGAATGGAATCCATGGTCACACCACCCCGAGCCTCCCAACACATGGTTTTGCAGGGCTAGTGCATTGTTGCAATGGTTTCATGGACCCCTCACTAGGGTGAAACCCTAGTTTTCAAAATATAGCCTGGAGGCATGCCCGAGTCATGTGGAGTCAGGTGGGAGGCCACCCTAGCCATAATATTATTCCACAATCCCAACATAATCAATGGTTATTCCATCAGATCCTTGGTCAACGTTCTATGGAAAGTTGCAATATGCCTGCAAAAGTTGTTTAGGGACGCCTAGTCAATTCAAGGTCGGGGTCCAAAAACCAAAACAGGTGGCAATTTTTTATTCTGTCAGCTCCTACAGGTGTGTTTGGCATGGCCACCATGGGAAATCCACCCTCGACTGCTCAGCATAGAGTTTTGCAAGGCCGATGCACCGTTGCCAAGGTTGCATGGACCCCATTTTCATGTGACTTTCAACTCAACCTAACTCGACAACCGGAGGTCGAATTGACAAGCCGTCGACTCCGTTGGTCTCTTGGACTACCGTTACCTCTAGTGGGACCTCTCCACCACGTGTACATGTCCTAGTGAGTTCATTGTGCATCGGTTTTGTAAACTAGGGTTTTGCTTAATTTCCTTCAATGCAACTCTAACATTGGAGAGCCAAGTCTACAAGCCCTCCACTATGCCATTCTGGGTACTATTTCCATATCAGCATTGGCCATACACACTTATCGGAGCCAACAACATGTAATCTTGCTGCTCCATTTTTTTTTTGCTCCCAAACTGAGAGTGACCAAGTGTCCCTGAACAACATTTTCATGCGACTTTCAACTCGTCATAAATCGGAAACCAAAGTTCGGATCGACAAGATGTCGACTCCATTGGTCTCCTGGCATGCCATTACCTCTAGTGGTCCCTCTCCACCATGTTTTCATGGCCGAGTGAGTTCATTGTGCATCGGCTTCGTAAACTAGTGTTTTTCTCAGTTTCCTTCAATGCAACTCTCGCATTGGTGGGTAAACTCTGCAAAACCCTCCATAGTGCCAGTCTTGGTAGTGTTCCCATATAGGGATTGGCCATACACACTTTTCAAAGCCAACGACATGCAATATTGCTTCTCCGTTTGTTTTTTCACTCTCGGACTGAGAGTGACCAACTGTCCCTGAACAACATTTTCATGCGACTTTCAACTCGACATAACTCGGAAATCAGGTGTCAGATCGATGATCTGTCAACTCTGTTGATCTCCTGGCATGCCATTACCTCTATTGGGCCCTCTCTATTGTGTTTGCATGGCCCAATGAGTTCATTGTGCATCGTTTTCGTAAACTAGGGTTTTTCTCAATTTTCTTCAATGCAACTCTCGCATTGGTGGGTTAACTCTGCAAAACCCTCCACCATGCCATTCTTGGTAGTGTTTCCATATAGGCATTGGCCATATGCACTCGTTGGATCCAATGACATGCAATATTGCAGCTCCATTTGGTTTTTCGCTCCCGCACCGAGAGTGACCAAGTGTCCCTAAACGACATTTTCATGCGACTTTCAACTTGACATAACTTGACAGCTGGAGGTCGGATCGACAAGTCGTCGACTTAGCTGGTCTCCTAGAATTCCATTACCTCTAGTGGGCCCTCTCCACCACATTTAAATGGCCCAATGAGTTTTTTGTGCATCATTTTCGTAAACTAGGGTTTTTCTTAGTTTCCTTCAATGCAACTCTCACATTGGTGGGTCAACTCTGCAAAAACCTCCATCGTGCCAGTCTTGGTAGTGTTTCCATATTGAAATTGGAAATACACACTTGTCGGAGCCAATGACATGCAATCTTTCTGATCCATTTGTCTTTTCACTCCTGGAGCAAGAGTGTCAAAGTGTCCCCAAACGACATTTTCATGCGACTTTCAACTCGACATAACTCGGCAACTAGAGGTCGGATTGATGAGGCTTCGAATCCGTTGGTCTCCTGGCATGACATTATCTCTCGTGGGCCCTCTCCACCATGTTTGCATCGCCCAGTGACTTTCATTGTGTATCCAATCACACTTGTGTTATTCAATTTGGACATTGCAATCATCAATTATGACTATTTTACTAAAACCACTTGTTTAAGCCTAAGCATGGAAAAATTTAAGGATCATAATTTATTAAATTGTAGAAGCCTTGGTGAATCTTACTATTATTGAATTTTTAACCATAAAATGTTTGACCATATTTCAACCATAAAATGTTTGGTGATATATGAGTTGTTCTTGTTGTCCAAATATTGTGTACTTGCAGATTTGAATTTCAACTTATATTATCTTCATGATTGGGTATATTCTAGAATTGGTTATGAATTCTAATTTGGAAAAAGTTTGGGTTGAATTTTTTAAGTGATTTAACACATATCTTGAAAATAATTTTTTAACATATATCTTGAAAATAAAAGAGTAGATTTATTGATGTTGTAATTTGTTGTAATAAGAGATTCTAGATATGTTATATGCTTGGAAAGAGTGCCCTAAGGGATGTATGTTCATGGTGTTAACGTACACTTGGACTAGGGTTTATTTTGTTGGGTTGCCTTGTGATATTAGGATGAAGATAAGTGAAATATTGGACTATAGTGACCACCTTCACACAAATGTTGAGGAGAAGCAAATGAGCATAGTAACCACCTTGGCACACATATTGAGGATACACATTGGAGCATTGTGACCACCACTGAAACATATGTTGAGGAGCATTGGGAACACGAAGATGTTGTACACAACTAGAGGAGGAATGCATTACATGAGGAAACTTGGATATGCATGAGGACACTAGGGTTTATATATGTAAGTAAGCCTTGGAGAAGGAGATATAATACTAGAGGAATTGACGGTTGTCTTGCAGATTTCGTAGCTCTTGTTGTGAAGGAAAAGGAGGTATAATTAGGGTTCCAACCCTATAGAAGATACAAAGAAAAGAGCTAATGTCTTTGGTGATATTACAGTCTTGTTCTTGTGTGATACATGGAGGTTAGAGAAATACCATGGAAAACTTAACTTGATAAGTATCAAGCTTCTTTTGATGCCTTGCTTAGAAGAATATTTTTTTAAGTTTAGTTGATTTTCCATGGAGGTCTTGGTGCTTGTGTTGATGTAATAGTCAAAGATCTAGGGTTTGAGGAATCATCCTAAGATAGACATCTTGACGTTGAAATTGTTGATGTAATTGTAACTTCAGAATGTATTGAATTGTATATCTTATGTTTTATACCCCGATGTTTATTTCGGGATGTGTTTATAATGTAATTAAGTCATGTCATGCCCTGATGTTCCGATCGGGAGTTTCTATAATGTAACAATTCATGTCAAGTCATTGTGGGTAACCCTCCTATTGGTCAAGGTTTAAAGTCCCCACAGTTGTGGGGCCCTAGGGTTATTAGACTATCCTAGAGAAGTCAACCCTAGGTGAGTCAATGTAAGTTGAGGCAATAGTCCCCACCATTGTGTTAAGGTTAAACCTCCTTGTTGGTCGAAGGAGGCAAAGTCCCCACAAGTTGTGGGTTACTAGGGTTATTAGACACTCCTAGAGATGTCGGCTCTAGTAAGTAATTGTTAAGTGAGGTTGACATGTTGGAGTGGGTTTCAAGTGAACAAAAGAATATAAATAGAGAGTGATCCTCTCTATTTATAACACACAGACTCACTCACTGGGACGCATGAGTGAGAGAGGAGAAGCTCTCTCAGTGAGAGAGAGAGAACAAGCTGTGGAGATCATCTTTTCTGTTTTCGGGTTTTATTGCTGCCATTGGTGCTCATTCTATCTCTGAGGAATTTGCTGGGTTTTCTCCTTTATGGTTTCCCTGAGGAAAATTCTTTATGTCTCTTGTCTCTTGTGTTTATTGCTGTGCATGTTATTCTCTCAGTTAAAGATCCTAAGATCATAATGCTAGCTTGAATGATAAAAATCTAACATGGTATCAGAGCTAACCTGAGAAGAAGACATTGTGAAGCTATAGAATCTAGGGCTTCTTAATTTTTGGATCTCTCTCCACAATCCATCAGCAAAAGTATGCTAGGCTGACTCTCCATTGAAGGGTGCATTTTTCTGTTGAAGCAGAATTCAATTTTGAGCATTTTTAGTTTTCGATGCAGGAAATTAGGGCTTCTTACAGAAGAGGAATTTTTGTGTGAGCCTAGTATAGGATTTATATCCTCATCAAAATCGAATTTGAGAGACCTGGATCAATATTTTTGGTTGGGTGAAACTCCAGGAAAGTCAAACCCTAGTTTGAACCCGAGCTAGAAAAACCCTAAATACAAAAACTGATAAGTTTTGGTACATTCGCTATAACTCGGGATGGGCGAAGGCTCAGGGGATGAAAATTGTAGAGGTCAAATATAAAATCCTGGTGTACACTGTTTCCACAATTCAGCCTCATATTCTCTATATTCTGGGAGATACAATCCCTCCAAGTTAGGGTTCCAGCCTCTTCTAGGATTCATCCCTAAATATGACACGTGGGGATAATTGCCATATCTTGGGCTACAAAGGTCAAAATTAAATTTATAAAGATATTATTGAAAGGGAATGGATTTTAATTTCTGTGGTCCAAATTTCAGACCCAGAAGATGAAATAGTGCCACGTGGAAGTCTGTACAACTTCGTTGTTCTGAACAGTCCTGTAACAAGTCACCTTGGAAAAATGATCATAAGTCCCAATTGGTGAAACCAATCTTGATGAAACCTGTGGTTTTGGAATATGGACATGCGTAGCTACCGTAGTATGAAGTTTTATACATAGAGTAGTAGTAAATTTGGAGATACCGCAGAAACAGTAACAGGCATTTCTGTAGAAGAAATTGGAAAACTAGGGCTTCCTGTTCCGGGAGCTTCCCTCCACTGTTTTCAGAAAAGGAGTACATTAGACAGCTTTCCTTGAAGATATCTATCTTTATATCCAATCAGATCTTAAATATTTCAAGTTTTGAAAATTAGGGTTTCTCTAACAAACCCTAGATCAGCCAGCTCCGGAACCAGGATGGACACCTCAAATCTGTAAGATCTAATCTTTTGCTATTTTCATTTGAGGTTCTCATTTCAAAGTGATCTATCACATCATCTTGATGACAAGCTTGGTGAAGTTGACAACTTCCAAGCATGGAAGTATATGATCTCTCTGAAGAAAATGAATTGGATACCTACATGAGTAGAGATGTTCCAGTTCCAAAGGGAGATGAGGCTCGAAGCCTTACACAAGAAGAACTCGGTCAAGGCCAAGAAGATCATTGCTGATTCAATCATGGATCAACTTGCACCATAAGTGTCTTCCCTAAAGACATCGAAGATGTTTGATTCCTTGATCAATCTATTTGAAGGGAAGAACATAAATTAGAAGATGGCTTTGAGAAAATAGTTGAAGAATGTGAAGATCCAGAATGCAGAACAGCTTGAAGGGGTAGAAGAAGAAGTGGAGAATGTTGAAGTTACCTTGAATGGACTCCTAGGATCATGGGATTCATTCATTCAAGGAATGTGTGCTAGAAGGAAGTGATTACTTTCAATAGACTCTAGGAAGAAGAAGAATCTCGACTCATAATAAGAGAAGAGAAGATGGGAGAAACTAAAGATCAAGCTCTCACCATCCAAAGAAGATCCCTCAAGCGATGGGGAATATTAAGAACTCAACTCTTAAAGAACCTCTTATCTATCTTAGCATTTGGATAAGAAACAATGCTATTATGAATGAAGAAGATGATGAAGCTGGAGGTTCAAGAATGAGTCTACCCATGAAACAAATTAAGATAAGTATTCAATTGCCATCTCATGATATTCTTTTGTTATGCATTTGTTTATATTCAATTGATGTATTATGCATGATAGAATGTTTGCATTAATGACAGTATACTACTAATATGCATGTGATGGGTAAGTAGGTCATGGTGCTATACAACTCTCCATTGCTGCTTATCTAGAATGAAACCTCTTTGCTGACATATTGGATTAGTGCACAATCTCAATGTTGTCCTGGTAGAGATGGAAGGCATCTAGAAAGTTTCCATGAGATATGGATGAATGTTGTATTGGCTAAAGTAGTTGCATGACCATATATTTATGCATAATAATTTTCCAGTATGAATATTCCTTATGAAATGTTTCTAACCATACAAATGCATTTGACTTGTAGGAAAGATCGCATACATAATCGCCTACAAGCAAAGAAGGATGAGACTTGTTCCAAAGAACAAGTGACAACAGTTCAAGATGAAGAATAATATGACGAACGCTGCGACATCATTGATGCAAAACCTTCCAGCCATGAAGAAGTAACCAAGAAGAAAGGGGATACCAATTCAATAAGAATGATGTCTGGAATGCAGTATCAATACATGAAGGGAAGTTCGTAGTTCCATCATGCAGTAGATGGAAACATCATGTGATATGAGGCATGATTCGTAGCATGAGGCATAGACTACGAAGAGACATTTGAAACCACTAGAAATAAACATGACAGGAATAATCATGTGTGCAAATGAAAGAAGGCCTTGTACGAGATCAGAAGACACCCATGGGATAACACATACATGAGGAGCTTGATGAAGACCTGAACCTTTGCTACAAGGTTGAAGATGAAAGTCTATAGAGGATGAAAAGCTCACATATGGGTGCGAGAATAATTTTTGAAAAATTTCAAGATAGAGGATCTTGTTATCCAGTGATCCTAGATGGATACATAGAATGTTAGTATCATACTAAGCTACTTGTCACTCTGGTACAGAATGTTTCAGTGCATAGAGTATGAAAGACAGAGGGAGAATGATGCTATGCTTCAGAGGGAGTGACTGCAGAAGATCCTAAGGTTCGACATGGTACGATAGGATGGATAGATTACTGATGACTCTAGGATTTACTGAGAGTAAAGAGGATTCCAACCTTTGCTTCAAGATTGAAGACGGAAGACCAGTGATGCTCCTGTTACGTGTCGATGCACTATTTTCTAGGCATGGAGGTGTGGAAGAATGTGGATGGAATCTTCCTCAGAAAAGGGAAGTATGCAGTAGAGATCCTGAAGAGGTTTAGGACCACACCTATGGCATTGAACCTAAACCTATTGAGTGTTGCTTCATCAGAGATGGTTGATGCTACGATCTATCGTTAGATGATTTGTTCCTTGATGTACCTAACGAATACGAGACCAGATATTTTCTTTGTTGTGAACACATTGAGACATGTTCACCTGATGGTTGCAAAGCATGCAGTGAGGTACCTGAAGGGTGCAATTGAGTATGGGATCAAGTGTGATATATTGGTTTGGAAGGATGGAGTCCTGCATGGAACTGAGTACAACTGAGACAAAATATGTTGCCACTTGCTATTTGGGAGGTAGTATGTTTGTTTTGAAAACTACTATTTGATTTGGTTGTTCTGACTTGCATTTTTGTATGATGTAGAGAGGAGCCGTGATCCAAATCGAGATCTCTCGAAAAAGGGATTTCTAGCATAGCTGATGAGACAGGTTGTCTGAGCATAAATCATGGTGAAGCTCATAGGTTGCTTAGATGTGAACGATCCTGTAGGTTTCCCTTGGATGTAATCGGTCCTGGTGAAGCTTGCAAGTTATCCTTGGACGTAATCAGCCCTGATGTGATTCTAAGCTAGAAATGGCCAAAGTGAATTTTGAGTACTTCAGGGAGAAGCTTGGTGTTCTCGAGATCGAGGTTCCCTCCAATGGGAAATGATGAGACCTAGAGCCATTCTGACATGGTGATAGGATTAGGTTCCTTCCATGTTCAGATGTAAGGGTTGAGCCATTCTGTCATGGTGAGAGGATTTGGTTCCTTCCATGTTAGATGTGAGTGCTGAGCCATTCTGATGTGATTATAGGATTGGTTCCTACATGATCAGATATAAGTGTTGAATGCCATTATTGGAATGGAGACACCTGATCAGTTACCAGGAATACTCAGTCTGGGACTGAGGGCTATTCTGATATGAATGTAGGATGTAGTATTACATGATTAGATGTGAGTGCATGGCCAATATGATGTGATTGAGGGATGTGTTCCCCCTTGATCAGATATAAGGAATGATGCCATTTTCTTGGATAATGGAGGCACCTAGTAAGTTACCAGGAATCCTCAATCTGGGACTAAGAGCCCTCTCGATGCGATGTGTTTACACATGGTCGAATGTAAGTGCAGAGCCTTTCTGACAAGATGAGGTCGGATGTAAGTGCTGAGCCATTCTGGTGCAATGTGTTTACACATGGTCAGATGTGAGTGCTATGCCTTTCTGACAAGATGAGGTCGGATGTAAGTGCAGAGCCTTTCCGACAAGAAGAGGTCAGATATAAGTGATCATGAGCCATTCTAGCACAATGTGTTTACACATGGTTAGATGTGAGTGTTGGGACTTTCTGACAAGATGAGGTTAGATGTGAGTGCTGGGCGTGCCTTTTTGACAAGATGAGGTCAGATGTAAGAGCTGGGTGGGCCATTCTGACTTAGGGTCAAATATAAGCACTAAAGACCTACATGAAGGGTAGGCCTACAACCAACATGAAAAAGGGCTGGCTCTGTAGAACTTCCTGGGATGAGAAGAATAAAGAGATAACACCAATTGATTGAGATAGCAGAAGCAGTAATGATGATGATCATTCAGTGATGATCCAGTAGTTATGGTCCAGATCAAGTGATGATCTAGACTTGATGATGATCTAGCAATGATGATCTATACTTGATGATGATCCAGCAATGACGATCCAGATGAAGTGATGATCTAGACTTGAGGATGATCCAGTAGTGACGATCCAAATCAAGTGATGATCTAGACTTGATGATGATCCAGCAGTGACGATCCAGATCAAGTGATGATCCAAACTTGATGATGATCCAATAGTGATGATCCAAATCGAGTGATGATCTAGATCTAGTGATGATGATCTAGATCAAGTGATGATCCAGATACATATGAAGATGACTTGAAGATGAAGAGAACTCGATGATGATCTAGATGATATAGAAAAGAAGACTTGTGCTGATAAATTGTGTCGAGAGAATACCTTCCTAGTTAAGAGGGAGTGTTGATGTAATTATAACTTCAGAATGTATTCACTTGTATATCTTATGTATTATACCTTGATGTTTATTTCGGTATGTGTTTATAATGTAATTGAGTCATGTCATGCCCCGATGTTCCGATCGGGAGTTTCTATAATGTAACAAGTCATGTCAAGTCATTGTGGGTAACCCTCCTATTGGTCAAGGGTTAAAATCCCCACAGCTGTGGGGCCCTAGGGTTATTAGACTATCCTAGAGAAGTCGACCCTAGGTGACTCATTTTAAGTCAGGGAAATAGTCCCCACCATTGTGTTAAGGTTAAACCTCCTTGTTGGTCGGAGGAGGAAAAGTCTCCACAAGTTGTGGGGCACTAAGGTTATTAGACACTCCTAGAGATGTTGGCTCTAGTAAGTAATTTTTAAGTGAGGCCGACATGTTAGAGTGGGTTTCAAGTGAACAAAAGAATATAAATAGAGAGTGAGCCTCTATATTTATAACACACACACTCACTCATTGGGGCACATGAGTGAGAGAGAAGAAGCTCTCTCAATGTGAGAGAGAGAACAAGTTGTGGAGATAATCTTTTCTATTTTTGGGTTTTACTGCTACCATTGGTGCTCATTCTATCTCTGAAGAAGTTGCAGGGTTTTCTCCTTTATGGTTTCCCCAAGGAAAACTCTTTGTGTCTCTTGTGTTTATTGATGTGCGTGTTATTCTCCCAGTTAAACATCCTAAGATCATAATGCTAGCTTGAATGATAAAAATCTAACAGAAACTAGTGCTAGACTTCTCTGAAAGGTCATGTGCTTCTATGATGAAAGATGATCAGGGTTTATAAACCCTAACAAGGAAAATAATTGTAGTGTGG
>LPNX010970663.1:811836-839804 GCA_001517045.1 Pseudotsuga menziesii | reverse complement strand
AAGATGATGACTAAGGAAAATCCTCTGAAATAAAAGGAACTTGCTAGCCAAAATGACCCTTCAAACCATGATTGTACACCCAAAGAGAACATGTCACTACCAAATTAAGGATCAATAGGGATGATGTGTCTTTTATAGAAGACACATATTCATGAACTTGTTTCATTTTTTATTTGTCAAGGAAGAACAATTTGTATGTCTTGGACCTCCTCACACATGCTTTTTCTTCTGTGTTATTTTAGTTTCTCTTATGTAGAACCACGTAGACCATATACCTAAGCTACAAGAGAAAATAGAAAAAATACTAGGGTTTCACGAATTACAAACCATAAACCTAAAAACTAGGGTTTATACATTTACACATATAACTACAAACTAGGGTTTTATAAAGTAGAAATTCACATACAAAGAGATCATGTGCTATGTTAGTCTCACTTATGTAGAAATACTTAAACAACCTACCTAAGATACATGCATAAATAGAAAACAAAACTAGGGTTTCATGAACTACAAACCACAAACCTCAAAAATAAGGATTACAAATACCTAGACCATATATCTAATCTATAAGAACAAATGTCAAGAAAGTTAGGGTTTCTTGAATTAGAAACCACAAATTTAAAAGCTAAGGTTCACATATTTAGACATAGAACTACAAACTAGGGTTTATGAACTCATTAGATTTGTTTGTCTCACTTAACTAGAAACTAGTAGAACCCTATACCTAGAAGATATATACCTGCACTACAACATAGCTAGGGTTTCATGAAGTACATGGGATGTAATTTTCCTTTCAATTATGGATGTGGTTGAAGCATGTTAGTAGTGTTGATGGGATGTTATCATCATATCGTACAAATTCAACCTATTTTGCAACCGACATACATTGACATAGACCCCAATCAATCCACTTTTAATGAAGATAGGAATGTCAAACTAAGAATGATTTCCAGCCAAGTCAAAATGATTATAACAGTCCAAAACACTAATTTCCAGCTTGCCAAAATGAGTGTACAATCCCAAATGCAAGTACTAATGATAAACAAGAGTTGAAATGGAACTTTGAATTAGTGAAAGGTATTGTAAAAAGAAGTACAATCTTTTAAGTGAACATCAGGTATAAACAATTTTATAAGTGCCAAGTTTCCAAGACAATGGGACTCTTAAACCAAATCAAATTTCCAGTCAAGTAAAATGTCTTATGACAATCCAAGATGTAATTTCCAGTCAAGTAGAAATGATAACAAGTATATTCACTTGTATTTTGATGACACAATGACTTGCAAGCAATTCAAGGCATTTTCTTGTATCTTTCCAAGTTATGGACGTTTATATACCACTATCAAATTTGTTTAAGTATGACTGGGAATGATTGTTTAGATACAGTCCCTTTAGGGTGTCTTTGTGCCACTTTAAATTGGGTTATGGAAAAATTTGAGGTGAGGCATTAATGAGTGGGTAAGATAGGAAGGAAAGGAAGTGACCTTAGGCTATGATATGTGGGTAAGAAGGCTATTAGGGCTGACCTAAATAGGATATTACAGTTAAGAAGTTAGGGTAGCTTAGGATGAGTTAGTGGTGTTCTAGGGATGTCCAAAATGGATGTTACAGTCAGAGATATTACAGAGCCTCTTTCTCCCATAATTTTTTAATGTATTAGTTGTGGAAGATGAGACATGTTTTACTTATTTCAATATGGTTTCTAAAAGGAGTGCTCATGAAGATCTAACCCTAGCTTATGTGAAGTAATCCATGCTTAAGCTTTGAAATATTTCATTTGATTATTCTATAAAGAATATGTGACATATGACTACAAACCTAGGCACGGTAATATACAAACAAAAAGGTACTTTATAAGAGGCCACAAGAGATTGTTAGTGTTACGGAGAAAACTTCCTATGGCTTGGGGTGTACCACAACAGACAGAGAAACCATAGATATCAATCCCTTCCCAATATACAAGAGAAATACAACATCTAACACTAAAGGATCTCGAAACATACCTTATTCTAAACGGTTGTAGTTGATCCTCGTTGAGATTTTTCCAATCTCGCTTGCGTTAGCAATTTACTCTCAACAACAGTAAACAAGGCAAGCATGCTATATAATATAGTGTTAGGCCTACTCTAGCAAATACAATCAATTATACATAAGCAATTAAACACATCCATAGATTCAATCATTCATTTAAATGCACATCATTGGACAGGAAAAGATATTTCTATTAAATAAATTAGATATTACATAAGTGACAACCTCTGTCGGCATGTCTGCGAACCGAAGAAACTAAGTCCTTCACCTAGGCCTCCACCACCTCAATCCTCCATCTCTTGATAGAAATCTCATAAGCAAAGGAAATATTGGGAAGAACACAAAGTTCTCCAAGAGACAAAGGGATGCAGACTCAAGTATAAGCAAGCTACAACAACAATGGACTATAGTTTTCTTGCTCTTCAATTCCTCTTCTTCAATGTATCCAAAGGGTTCCTTATATAGTTCTTCAATGGGGTAATGGAAGGTCAAATTTGAGTGATCTCAAGGCATATGGAAGGCCAAGAGACATGTGACTCAGATCCACATCAAGGAAAACTCCAAAAATATTTGGCCTTTTGCACACATCCCAATGTACGCATGTTTAAGGGTAGTATCCACATATATACGCGAGAAAGGGATTAAAAGTCGTGTATAGCAAATAATGAGTGCTTTTAGGGATGATCTTGGAAACATCAAAAGTACAAAAATAGTCCATGGGTTCCAAAGAGTCTGCAAAGGGACAGGGAAGGCAATAAAAGTGTGATCAACCATGTGTGGTAAAATCAGTTGTAACAGATGCCCCCTAATGTGTGAGGTAAGAGGGGTAACATGATGGCCGAAATACATTATAAATACATCCTAGAAGTGGAGTAATGAAGAACTAGGTGGAAGAAACAACCATCCAATAGTATAATACAATAATCAAACTCTACACATGACTGCAAATACATATAGCAGTCCTAGATACATAAGAGTACAATGGACATGAATAGGCATTATATACAAATTGTGACATGTGTGGTCATCGCCATGTAAAATATACAATAGATCATAATATCCATGATGAAGATATACAAAGGACCAAGATCTCCATGAAAGCTAAAGATATACCATGGATCAAGATCTCCATAAAGGCTGAAGATATCTGACATACACTGGAATCAAGTCATGAGAATTGAAATCTCATGAACACTAGCACAATCAGGGAGGTAGCATATAAGAAATACCACCAATCTAGAAAGTCTTACACACAACCCCTATGAGTACATGTCCTACTATGTGAATAGAGGTGTCGAGGTTGAACATAGTAGTCCATCATCTGATTATCGGTCATTGATGTATACCGTTAATAGACGCGAGATCACCCATTGATAATGAGAATGAGAATCAAGGTACTAGAGTGCAATATAACAAGTGCGAATAAATGTGTTGAGGTTGACCACTTGGAATAATCCATCGATCAAGGGACATTGATGTATTCCCAAAAGTGTTGATGGCAAGAGAACCTACCACTGATGACTGTAAGTCTCAAGGCACTCAAATGACTCTAGACTCCTGTCCCAGAATAAATGATCTCAAGTTGATGGGATGGAATCCATTGGAAAAAGGGCATCAAGACATCCCCCATAAACCAACATGAGGTACTCAGCAACGTTGTATGATGTGGAAGGACTCAAACAATATGTTCACGAACCAGTAATAGTATCGAGAATGTCTGAGATGCAAAGTCAAGATAACTGAAAAATGGTCGACTCAGGCTTCAACTTCCTTCAAACAAGAGCATAAAGGTGAATGGTGACTGAATGTAGGCAGCATAGACTCGATATACAAAACTAGGACATCTCTGCGACACATGAGGAATCGACAGAGGTTCCATAGGGACTAGAAGCTTAACTAGTTAGTGGAGCTAAAATCAGAAAAATGAGTACATCTCCTAAATTTAAACTACTAACCCAACCAACATATGTGATATACAGTGCTCTATTCGAAGGTGACATGACTCTACTGCTGCCAAAGATAACATCTTTTCCTGTTCGGCGTTTTGGTTTTTTGATTTTTTGGACTTTTTCAAATATTTTGAAAAGCTTAAAAAAGAATAAAAGTGCTTTATAGTTACAAATCTAGGAGGAGACGAGTGTCAAAGGGCAAACAAACTAGTTCTAAGCAGTGGAACATACCTATGCTTAATGCAAGGAAACATGTGTAGGATAAAAACACTCAGGAGAAAGTCCCCTCCCGGTTAAAAATGGGGAATCAAGCCGCAAAAGATATATAAAATGGCTCTTCTTGGCTAGACATGAGACAAGATCGGGTTGTATGGATGATAATCAAAGTCAGGGAAGCCGAAATAAGGCTCAATAAGGCAAGAAAAAATCATGATAATGCAATTACAACTTGACATGTACAAGGGAGTCCCAAGGAAAAGCCCAGCATAAAGGTCAAGAGGAGTATGAAGCTCTTGCTCAAAGTCATGGTGATACTATACAAATGACTCCCACACCCTATAGAAAAAATGTCGGCATGGGCACCAAATGAAAAACAGGATCTAACTAGGGTACCCATGTATGGTGAAGCTCTACCATTCATAACATGTCACTTCTAAAAGCAGCAAGAAGGTTCCGTGACAAGATGGAATGGGTTCGTACCTAAGGTTAAAATGAAACGGTCATAAGGTTATGCAAAATGCAAACGGATTTGAAACCTAACCTATATGCTAGTTTAGACATAATACCTATAGTAGGCATGAATGGAAGAAAGCCATGGTCAAACCGTACTCAAAATGGACTCCTACAACATCAAATTAGTTCAAATGGTCCAAAATGGTCAAAAACTATAGAAAGTGGTTAAAAATTTCAAAATTTCTATAAATAGTAAAAAATTTAAAATTTTTCATATCATTTGAAATTTTTACCCCACATAGTGTATTTGAGCTTAGAACTTCAGAAGCGAATTCTGGGAGCATCGTCCAATAAAATCTCTCCTTGTTTGATATAGGTAGATTCTCATGCCCTCGTCTTTCAATTTCATGCAATTTTTTTGAATTTTCATGGTCTATTTTATTTTTTAAGCCATCCATACTTGTGCGTTTCGGCCCACACGAAAATTAGGCTTTTTCTTCATATAGGGCTCGCCATACACGACAAAAGCACTGAAACCCGTGTACATACACGATTGTTTTGAGAACAGTTGTGTATGGGGCCTCAAACAAGGTTTTCAAAGGAAAAAATTGATCAAAACTTTGGTTTTTTGTGCAGGATCATGTTAGAGTGGAGGGAAAGAGAGCATGGTGATGTGGAAGAAGTTGTGGAAGGTGATCTAATGGCCCAACAAGCATTACGGGCATGTGGTTTATACAAGTTTTGTTGTCTTGGCAGCCTGAGGGCCAAACCAAGACTACTCCAGTTACTGGTGGACTATTGGGATCCAGAATATGAGACATTTCAGATAGACGGGATGTTGCTCAGCATAGAGGTTAAGGAAATATACTTTATCACTGGTTTGTCCTAACAAGGAGAGATGGTGAACCTCCGATCTCGTGAGCCAGGAGGCAGGTTGACTATTGATGAGTACATAGTTGTGTACTGCTTTTCAAAGACGAAAAAGGTTGGGAGTCAAATCCCGACAAACTCTATCCAAATTCTAGGGTTGAAGGCCATACTTTTGGCAATAGGAAGGATTGTAGGGTTGGAATTACTTCACTAGGCCTCATGGCCAATGATGTTCTATGCAATAGAGTGTATGCGACGTAGAGTGTATGATTGGAGTACGACGCTGTTGAGCAACATGAAACAACAACTCAGTGACTGCAGGATGGGTAGGGTGCGGACCTTTGGGTTCGGTAGTATACTGAGCATGTTTTTGTTTGTATGAGTGCCCGGGATAAGCCCTAGGGTGGAAATTGTTCCACATGGAGTTCAGGATCCAGCCCAGGGACGTTGGGTGAATTTTATGCGCAGACCCCTACCCAGCAGACTTCTTTCCATGGTGGTGGAGACATATCGTCGCCATAGACGACTACCCCTATGCAGGAATAGACATCCGAGGAGATCCGGATATGCTGCTACCACCAGGAGAAGCTTATTGTGACATAGGTAAAGAATCCCAAAGCCACTTTTTAAGTTTTGAATTATTTAATTTCTTTTGCGTTTTTTGATATATTGACTCAAAAGACATATTTTTGTTGTGACGACACATAGTGAAAATATGTCATGTGTATGCAGATGTAGGACCATGGTGACCAAAAGGCTTCCCTCGTCATCGATGGAGGGGAAGAGGAGACGATATCATGGGTACGAATGCGGAGCAGACGCTCCAAAGCATCCATATGAACTTCATTCGGTTGACATACAAGGTACCCATTGCGCAAGTTGAGGACTTTCCTGAGGCCATGCAGCATCAGGTGGTTGGTGTACCACGAGCATGGGTTTGAATCTTTTGACGGCTAGCTAGAGCCGTAGTGCTATATCATGATCAGAACCCCTCTCCTCCTCAGACTTAGAGACCCGAGTGTATTCATTTTTGTATGACCATGTATTATATGTTGGTGGCTCGAAAGCCCCAATTTTGTATATGACACTAATGTATTATGACGTCACTTTTGGATATTAATGAAAATTTTTATGATGATCGATTTTATTTATATTTACATGTGTGTAAAATGTATGCTTGTTATATGCTTATGGTCTATGAAACAAATGCCAATCTAACACATAGTTAGCATATGATTCAGCAACTTGATTAAAAACTGTTGGAACATGAATGTATGTTATATTCTCAAATTGTCATTCTAGCAATCTCACATGTAAGATTCTTCGTAATAATGTCGGATCCATAATACGATACAAGCCATTAAGCTATGAAACCACTAACTGTGAATCAAGATGTAGCTCAAGATAATGAACACCATGTGAAATGGAATCACGCAATAACTCAATGACAATACTATATTCAGCAACATTGTACGAAGAAGTCCGTAAACATACGCCTCCTGAAGACAATACTTGACTCGTAGGAGTATAAATCACCCAAGTAGCCGAAGCTGAGTGTTGAGTGTGGTGTCTAGCACCATCAGTGAATCCTATGTAAACAGAAGACTCCATCGACATCTGCCATAAGAAATGAAAGCTAATCAACAAACCTGATCACCATAAGAAAACCTAACTATGCAATGTAAAACTGTACAATAATATATAACAATTGGCCCTGGTAGAAGATCATGCATAGTATTTTTTGAGATAGAGCCCATTTATAGGCTCCGCCAAGGCTGTCCCTTCATAATCAACCAGATCATAAGCGCCTTTCTCTAAGATTCATTTAAACATGTAAGGACCATGCCACATGGGATTAAATTTCCCTGCCCCCAAGGGTTCCTTAGCTTGATCCCACAAAAGGACCAAGTCACCTTCATTAAACCTCCTTGGATAGAGATACTTATCATACTGGAACTTGACGCGGCGCTTGTTAACCTGTAGATCCACTAAGGCATCTCGGCGCTGCTCATTAAACTGTTCTAAGTGAACCAAATGTTCTTCCAATGCGGAAGTGTGAGGTAGAAGCTCTACAACTAGCTTTAGACAAAGGATTCCGCATTCAATCAATAAAACTGACTCCACCCCATGTACAAGATGATATGGAGAGAAACTGGTGGCAATCTTAACCATGGTTATATAGGCCCACAAAGAAGGATACAACATAATATGCCAATTGGTATTGCTTCGTGTGATGGTTCACTGGAGAATATACTTAAGTGGTTTATTCACTGCTTCAACTTGTCCATTCTCCTGAGGGTAGTAAGAAGATGAATGCTCTTGCTTATACCCTAACTTGGAAGCCAACTCTTCCATCATTTTATTCTGAAAGTGCCTACCATGGTCAGTGACAAGCTCTTTCGGACTGCCAAACCGGGTGATAATTTGGTTGAAAACGAAATGCGCAGCTGTATCATTGTCGGATTTAATTGTGGGCATACCCTCTGCCCATTTTGTGAAGTAATCAACAATCACAATAATGTGATGATGCCCCCCAGCTGAAGCTGGGTTGTAATCCATAAATTCAAGGCCCCACTTGGTGGAGGGACCGGCGGTGACAATAGGATGTAAAGAGGCTGGATGCGAGTGCATATTGCGTGCAAACACCTGGAAAGGGTGGCACTTTTTGACTGCATTAACGCAATCTTTGAAGATGGACAGCCAAAAATATCCTACTCTCAAGATTTTTTGGGCTGTAGAAAGCCCAGATAAATGACCACCACGCACCCCTCCATGGCAATCATTCAGCACAACCTCAGCCTCATCATGGGTTAAACAACGATGCAAAATGAAATCTACCCCATGGTGGTACAAAGTGTTATCCACTATAAGGTAGTTCTTAGATACATGATGTAATCGTCTTCGCTCATCCCGTGAAAGGTGAGTAGGGACCTTCAATGTTTGCAAATATACAATGATATCCCCGTACCATGGGTCCAAAGTAGAGATAAGGAAAATATGCTCATTGACAAAGGTATCCTCATAAACTTCCTCCTCCCCTAAACTTGGAAAATCGGATATAAGCTCAGCAAAAATCAATGATTTCTTCGATTTCGCCGAAACAAACTCAAGATCAAACTCTTGCAAAATGACAATCCATTTATTGTATTTTTCCCCGATCATCCTTCTAGTGAGGACGAACTGAAACAGATTGATATGAGCTACAACCAAGGTTTGGAGAAGGAGTATGTAGTGTCTCAAAGGATGAACCACATGAACGGTAGCAAGGGCTAGCTTCTCCAAATGGGAATAGCGAAGTTCTGCATCTATAAGGTTTCGGCTAAAATAATATATGACATGCTCATGGAGCTCCTCATCCTCCTGAACCAAAACCATACCAACTGTCTCCATGGACGCGACCACATAAATCAATAAATCACTGCTATAGTCAGGTGGACTAAGCATGGGGGTCATTGCTAAGGCTCACTTAAGAGCATCAAAAGAATCCTGGGCTCGCTCATCCCAGTAAAAAGGAGTGTCCTTCTTCAAAAGATGCAGAAAGCCTTTAGCCAAGTTGGAAAAATTAACCACAAATCTCCACAAGAAGTTCGCCATGCCTTGCAAACACTGAAGATGTCTAATATTACACAGGGGAGACAATTGGAGTATTGCCTCAACCTTTAAGGGATCGACTCTTATACCCTCCTTGGATATGATGAATCTTAGCAAGCAACCAACAGTCATGCAAAAGATGCACTTATGAGTATTTAAATGAACCTAGTAATGATGGCATCTTTCGAATACTAATCTCAAATGGTATGGATGATGCACTCTCAAATGAGAGTGAGCAGCGAGATAATCCAAATATACTTCAATAATTGTTTTGAGATCGTGAAAAATTAAGGCCATAGCCCGCTGAAACGTAGCTCTGTCGTTTTTCAGGCCGAAAGGAATATTTCGATATGAAAAAGTACCCCAAGGACAAATAAATGCGTTCTTATGTTGATCCTCGAGCTAAATCTGAATCTGATTATATCTAGAAAAACTGTCCATAAAGGAAAATACCTCACTCCTGGCACACTCATCCAAAATATGATCAATAAACGGTGTGGGGAAATTATCCTTAGGACATGCGCAATTTAGGTCACGGAAATCAATGCATATATGGATCAATCCTTTCTTCTTATCCACTGGAACAAGGTTTGAAACCCACTCCATCAAGGGAGCGGGATAGATAAAACCAACTTTCAATAGTTTCTCTATCTTATCCTTAATGGTAGGTGTTTTTCTAGGATTCACTGCACGCAAACATTGTCAAACCGTCTTCACATCCAGATAGGTTTTGATCTCATGTTCGACAATACGAGGGTCGACACCTGGAATCTCATTGTATGACCAAGAAAAGATGTCATGAAACTCTTTAAATAGCTTGGCATACTCCTTGATCTCATCTGGGGAGCGATCCGCCCCAATGTAGACATTCCTAACCTTGCCAGGATCGCGAGAAATATTGATAGGAATAGTTGGTGATACATTAGCCATGTTTCCATCATCCATCCAACCAGGAGAGCTTAATGGAACCACGGGGCTACCAATCTTCTCACTAAGAATCTCCGTAAAGTCATCACACTCCATACGATCAAGCTTAGGAAGAAAATATGATCGATGATGCAATTCCTCCCAAGGTTGCTCAACTCCTGACATGGCCTCAATAATAACTTCATCCGATGGAAAAACATCATCAACGAAATCATGTGAGTGAGATGACTCTACTGCCCATGCCAACAACACATATGGGTCCTCCTCCTTTGTCTATGAAGAGGAAGGACTAGGCTTTGCAACTTGATCAAGATTTGCTTGATAAGCCACCATCGTTGTAGGAAACAACACGTCAGTCTCAGTGGGCACACTCGAAGTACTCAGTGAAGGAAGAATCCAAGGATCTTCCATATGGGTAGTGCAAAAGGATATCAAATTCAACAAGGATGAAGCCCCACCAAAACTAGACCCAATCATAAAAACGGGTGCAGGACAATTAAAGGTTCCCATAAGAGAAGGATACATACCTATGCCCACACTCCCAGTTGTCGGCTGAGAATGATCGATAATCAGGATAAAAGCTCCCGATGATGCATTGACACTCGGAATTTGGAATGACGTTTGATCAATCGTAACAATCTTCCCATTAAACGAAAATCAGATCTCTCGAAAGAGGGAAGAAACTACGGCTTGCATACTATACATCCAATTCCTACCCAATAAAATATTGTAGTCATGGGGCGCATCAACCACCTTGACCTTGATCGTGATGGTCTTCCCTCCCAGTTGGACCTTTAAGGAAGGAAGAATTCCATGCGGCCTAAATGATCTACCATCAAAATATGTCAACATAGTAGCGTATTGAGACAACTCGGGAGAACCTAAACCCTTCCAACAAGACAAAGACATCACGGAAGCAACAGCTGTAATGTCCTAGTTTTGACCCCATTTGCATTAAAAGATACATGATGTATATATTGTAATTAATCATGGTGTGGAGCTAAAGGCAAAAGCCCCAACTTGATTTGGTTGTGTATGTTTCGGCAATAGGGATCATTGTTGATGGTATATCGTGCTATCTGGCACATTATAGTTTTGGGCATCATGTAAATATGCACATCAATTAAAATAAACCTACAACCAGCTACGACGGTGCAACGTTGAATGAAAAGGGCATGTTCCTAGGGTTAAGGGGGGGTTGTCGAACCCGTGGGGGTCATTGGGAGTTTTCCATGTGTCAACCACCCATTTAAACTTATGTTTTCTATTAGTTGGGAGCAGTTATTGCTGAGTAGTTGTGGGTGTGGTAGGACTGTCAGTCCTTGCCCACGTGCCCACTCCACCAGCGAGCTCTTCCTCTTCACGTCGCTGGGGGCAGGGGGGGGGCATCCCATTCTTCCCACTCACTCCACTCTTCCACGATCCCACTTTTTCAAAGATTTTGGGTCTGGCTCACTCTCACGTAGGAGAGTGCTATTTTTTCTCCCACCACGAGTTGTTCTGGTAAACCGCACATAGAGAGAGGGAGATCCTATTTCCTCACGCATCGCTTGGGGGAATTTCCCCATCGTTTTGTTTAATCCACACGCACAGGCCGAAAATCGAATGGTTTTTACCTCACGTAGGGGTTGGGGGATTGGGATCTCATGTGGCAAGATGGAAGAGTGGCCTGAGGGGCACGAATCTGCTGTTTATATGTTTTCCCTGTCAATGTTGGGAATCCTTCTTCTTCCCCATCTGTGGACTGTGTAAGGTTCCCGTTGTTTCATTATGGGATTGGGTTGTTGATCTTCCCTCGTCTTGGTTGTTGCATGTGCAAACATATTTTGGGTGTCATTAAGTTGTTTTAGCCATGCTACGACCAAGAACAACTCTGAGTCGACTTGTTGACTTGCGCTGTGTTCACCTTTTCGTTTGGGGTTGTCACCCTACTGTCTTTATCTTCTTCATAGAGATATGAACTATTTGTTTTACTATAGTATGTAGTGGTTGGTCTTCGGACTGTTGAGAGTAGGATTAGAGGCTAGGTATGCTTGAGAAAACTGGTGTTTGGAGCCACTCAAACAGAGTTAGAATGCTAGCTTTCTTCTCCATAACCCTTGAAGAGTATTGGAAAGGGAAGTCAAGGCCTGAGGGACTGTGAAGCAGATAAAGGACTGATTCCTGGTGTCGGGTGTGTGTATGTCTTAGATGTCAGGTTAACTCTAGTGTAGGCATCCTTATCTCTCCATTGAGGCCACCAGCTTAACATTTAGCCTTTCTTAGCTCCTTGGCGGCCTGATAAACCCTACTATGTGGGTTTGGCTGATTTGTGTACCTTGGCTATGTGTAAGCCTGCTTTGACCCTTATTCCTTGAGGAATCATGCCCATCTTAGGGGTGGCAGTGTTGCTGAGAGAATGATGAGCAGGCTGGCCTATGGTTGGGTGGAACGTTGCAGCGACGTAGCTGGTTGTGGGACGAATTCTCTTTAAGATGAGTACTCTTAACTATTCCGTCTCTACATTTATATTTACTGATTAATAAATATGATGAACATGTGGTATGCTTGAATGAACGTATGTTGCTTCCTCTATGTATATGAAGGATTATGCATCTTAGAATGTTTTATGTTTTAAGATTTTATTTCATTGTTATATGCCTGTTCATGTTCATGGGGCTATTTTCCCGGAGGTTTTTGATGGTTTGGTAGCGTCCTCCTCTCCAGTCAGAGGGTTGAGGACGTTACAGTATGGTATCAGAGCAAAGGTTACAGCATGGGCCTGAATGGGCCATGAAAGGTCAGCTAGCAGAGGCAAGTTTCCTTCTACCCAGCAGAAATCAGAAGGAATCTATGCATGACAAGAGAATTTTGAGAAATTTGAAAAAAATTCTCTAAGTATTGGAACCGTCAGACCATCGGAGGACTCGGTGAGAAGCCCCTTTGATACATCACAAATTGTAGTCAAAAGGCCATCCAATGAGGGCAGGAGGAAAAGAATTTTTGAAAACAAAAATAAAATTTTAAGTGTCATGGTTTCAGCTCATCGGAAGTCTCAGTGGGAAGCCCTTCCGATGAGGCGGACAGATCAGTCTGACGGTCGTCTGATACAGAAGACCCCGGCAACGGTGAAATTTATTAGAACAACCAGTAGACGTTACGATGATGGAGGAATAAAATTGTAAGTATTTTCCTAAGTACCCGTCAGCCATCGAAAAAAGGTTAGTGGAAGGGGGAGTTAATACAATGGCAGGTCCCTAAAGTAAATTTTGCCACAATGCTTTCAAGTGCTCAACAGACCATCGACAAAGTCTAGCAAATTGGTTGGCGAAACTTAGAGGATGTGAGTGTCGAAACGTCAGCAGAATGGAAAAGAGGATAATGGTTTGAACCGTTGACAACGATGGCATAGCAGAAATTTTGAAATTTTTTCTAAGTCATGAAATTATTGGCGATCGGCGATGATTAGTTGATCGCATCGCCAATGCTTAGATGATGAAGTTGTTGATGAACTACGCTGGATAAAATTATTTTATTGGGCATCCACCATTGTGGCTAGCTAGTGGACTATCCTTCCGACGGATAGAGTCCCCGAACGTCGATGCCGCAGAGGATAGTTGTTTCGATAGCCGATGCGGCGGAAGACAAGGCGGAACATTTCCAAAAATTTCTAAGGCACAAGATCATCGATGATCGAGAACGTTTAGTTGTTGGGATCGTCGATGAATAGTTGTTGGGATCGTCAATGAATAGAAGATGAAGTTTCCGAGTCTAGTGAAGTGGATCGGTGAACGTTAGTTGAAGGAAGAGTCGATGCCAAAAGAAAATTCAAAATTTTTCTTAGTGTTGGTCATCGGTGATCGACGAAGATCAGTTGAAGGGATCGGAGACACTTAGTTGATGAGGTTGCCTAAACGATGGCGAGGATCAGTCAATTTGATCGACGAAAGTTAGCTGTATTAATTGCCGATGGAAGTCGAAAGAGTTAGATGATTCTGCTTCCGCTGTTGCAGCTACCTAGAGGACTAACCGCCCGATGCCGCAGTAGTTAGTGCTTCCGACCGCCAATCGAAAGATTATAGTTGCTAGTCGTTCCGACCACTAATAGATTTATGGCCATGGGAACTCCATTTAGTTTGCTTCCCACCATTGTGGAAGCTTAGACAACTAGCTGCCCGACAGGTAGAGGATCTGATTCCCGACATACTGGCATCGTCGATAACGATCAGAAGGTTAGATAACCACAGACCCAAAACAACGGAAAAAATTAGCTATTTGACTACCGAGGGATAGCCTTTGCCATCGCCAATAAGTTCAGATGCGTATATGAATAGGCCGCCGATGAGCGCAGAGAAAACTACAGCTTTTGACCGCCGAAGCATCAGAAACTTAGTTGGAAAAAGGTCCGATTGGGAAAAAGGAATTTTGGGGTTTTCAAGTGGAAATTTTAGCAAATTCCAACTAGTGTTCCAGTGGGTTTTGTAGTGAATTCTCATTGGATTTTTCAGCAGTTTCAAGACTGAAAAGGAAGAAAACCCTAGGTGGCTGAAGTTAGCATTTCAAACCAAATACAGGGGTGTGTTTTGCCATCATTCTAGAAGTGGTGTGGTTTTCACACTCGAGGTCAGAATGAAGCATGTGGATAGGCATTGGAAAGCTTATCCAGTAGGGAACAAGGGAGAGTCACCAGAATTCAAGTATGGAGCAGCAAAGTGCTAGTGATTGCTTGAAAGAGAAATGTGCTGCTATCGATATGGACAAATCTGGGAATTGTATGCCTAGAGGTAGCAAGGCCATGAAGTCAAACTAGCTGTTGTGTGGAAAAGGAGTTCCATGCAAGGATAAGGGACTTGAAAAATGGAAATTTCCTTAAACCCTGTCTTGCTAATTATGATTACAAGTTTTATACATGAAATGTATGAGGATATGCCTTGCATGTATAGGATATTACATGTTGGTAAGAATAGTGAGGATTATACATTTATAATGAGCCACTAATGATAATTATTGCATTGGTGTTGGCATTAGTGGAAAAACCAATGACAACATGGACATGGCTGAATATGTTGCTGATGCTGACAAATGTGACTAGCAACCCTATGGAGAAAGGGATAAGGCAACAAGTCCAGAATCAAAAGTTGGTGAGCAAATTCTGCAATCTCCTGCAAGAGACCAACCAAACTGGTAATGTCAAGGGTGTAAGTAGGACCCATGAAGGTAAGAGTTTAATTATGACAATTGCATGGAGTGGTAAAAGCAAGAGGTCTCATACCATGTGGGTATTTGAATTTTATACCGCATTCATAGATAAATGTATCATGCCTGTATTATGTTGTTATGATCTTAGTATCCCAAGGAAAGTAAGCACTGATGATCTTGATTATAGTCATGCATCCTATATAAAGTAGTCATGGTTAGGCCATGCATGGTATGTTTGAATGCATAGTATTCCTGAATCAATGCAAGGTAGCATTGAGTGGGTATGCATTAAATGATTTTATAAATCTTGTAGTTATGCATTGAATGGATGCATATTAAAAGTATGAGTAAATGTTGTAGATATGCATACATAGTATGGGTGCAAATGTTGTGATGCAATGCATGAGTGCATAGAGATAGTGCACGAGTTATTATGAATAACTAAGGGATGAAATGATGAATTGATGACAATTATGGAACCATTTCAAGAGCTGTTATGAATGCAGGATAGTAAGTGCATGAAGAGGGTAGTCATGATCGATTGGCTGCCGGAAATTCTCTATGGAAGGGCAAGGTGGTACAAATGATACGCTTGTGAAGTAAGAAGTATCTAAACATTTTTATTTAATTGCATAAATGATGTAACTGTACCCTATAATTTAAAGTATGATAATGATTGCATGAAGTAAACGAGTTTTGGTAGTATTGATGTGATTAACAGCTGGAAGTATTTGAATTTTATAAATTCTGAAAATGCTTCAGTGATGGTTGCAGCAATGAAAAGGTTATATGCATCCAAACTTACCAAGTGTTTGGATAACTCAAGTTCAGGTTCCAGGTAGATTCTTTAGAGCATGGAAATGAGAGTAAGACCATGACAAATGCCGGAATCTACCATGTGAAAGAGCCAAACCTTATGAGCAGAGTCTCATGGCTGTGAAAATAGTTTGTATGCATAATGGGTTGTTAAATTTGAATTTGTGAATTTCAGATTTGAGAAATTGCTGACAAACACTAATCACTAGTGGGTATTCATGTTATGCTAGTAAGTATAAGATCATAATGGGAATAATGGTGTTGCTTACAAGAGACCCACAATTGAGGATCACCTCATTTCCAAGCAAATCAATTTATGTAGTAAACAGAGTTGCAAATTCTCATTGAATTTAATTACTAATGTCATTGCTTGGTTATGGAACAATCAAATTTGGATTGTATTATCAGATAATGATTGATTGTTTGGCTATTTGATGAATATGCCAGGGTTACACACTGTAGGAAGATCATGTGTGATGGCCTACAGGAGCCAAACTTCATGGGAAGGTTTTCCCTTATCTTGGAAATGGGTTTCAGGTGAAACTCCATTGGACATTTTGGGAATGTCTCATCTGCACTGCATGTTTGGTAAGCAACATGAGTGAGATGGTCTAGGTTATGTCGGTAAAGACATGTGTGGATATGAAATGTAAAGAGGAATTGGGATGGAAAACCGAGGGACTGTCAACTTAGAGAAGGGATTCCCCATTCCTCCTTAATGAAGGAATATCGCATCGGAAAATGGATAAGTGTTTTGTGACCCTAGCTCAGAATATGCATGTCAAATTATTAAAATTCCATATGTAGAACATGTTTTGATTTTATTTCCATGATGACCTATTGCTTGAGTATGAATAGGGCCTACATGGCACACACCGAAAAAGGGTGCACACTTTCCTGATGTTGGGTCATGAAAGGGTTTTCAATATTGATTACACCCTAAGGAGTGGATGCACTCCTAGTGTCTCAATACTTGATAGTGAATGATGTGAAATATGATTACATTTTTAGAGCAATAATGCTAACGAGTATGCTTATATTTCTTATGTTATCAGGCTAAATAGATGTAGTCTGGTATTGTACACTAAATGGACAATGGCTTGAACTCATCCTACCTTCTACTAAAGAGCACGGAGAATGAGACATTATTGAGGGACTGTCAATATAGAGAAGGGAGTGGTTTCTTGTGTGATATGGGGTAGTGGAATTAGAGCTCACTACTGGAAATGAAACCTGGAAATGGTCGTGTGTTGTTGATATAAGTGCATGTGTTATTGTTTATGGCCTGATAAACCCAACTGTGTTGGCTTGGATGATGATTGGTTGTTGATATAAGTGTATTGTTGAGATAAGTACAGGCAATTTGTTGACGGTCTGATAAACCCAACTGAAGGTTGGATTGACTGTGCCTGATATATATATAGAAGGATGTTGTGAAGTAGCCTACGTGCTGGCCTAACATCCTAGTCCATAGACGATCCCAAGGCTTGCAAAGCGAAGCAGGATCCTATGGACCAACGAGAAAATGCACAATACAGATAAGTATTGGATTATTTTGCAATTCTTGCTTATAAATATGCATGTGTGTATGATTTGGTTATGTTGTTATAAACTCTTGTTTAAGATATAAAAACCATTGAGATTAAACTAAACATGTGAATCTATTCAATGTTTGAATATAGGTATCACTAGGAGCAAGGACTATGAGAGAATCCTAGGGGTGCATATGGACATGTGACTGTCCTAAAGAGATCATAATGAGCAGTAATGAAAAAGGTGCTAGTGATACTATGAATTTCCTAGCAGTTGAGGCAAACCATGTGGGGAGGCTCCATGGTTGAGAGGTCTAAAGTAGACCAAAGACACTAAGTGTCATGACCAAGAGGGATTGGTCCAGCATTCACGATGAAGTGAAAGAGGCTGAGAGCATGAAAAGCCACATCGGTGGTGTGGGTTCCAGGATGGAAAAAAACAAAGAGGGGAAAAACTCTTGCTGCTCTCTCTTTCCCTTTTTATATATTTATGCATTGTGAAAACAAAATATTGTTGAATGCATGTATGACTAAAAATTGAATGTGTGTATTTGCTTAAAGTAAATTGTGAATGCTGGAATGGTTAATTCCCTTCCCAAGAATGGACATGAATGAGATCATGTGCCTATTGGGAAGGCATGAAAAATATGAAAGTCTCCTTGATGAGACTTGGACAGTTATTCCAGTTTGGCAATTAATTGACTGATTTTAATGCCTACATTATGCTTGGTCTAACAGAATTTCAATGATGCATTTCATAGGTGAGAAGAGTGTAATCCAGTGGTGCACATTGACCATGGCAGCAGACCAAAAGCTACTGGACTTGGTTGGAAGTCTCCTTCAAATGATTGCCAGGACCCAAGAGAATCTTGGAGAGATGCTCAAGATACAGAAAAGGAAGAATGGGATGAACAACCAGATTTTGCAAGACTCTATTGGTTTGCAAAAGGAGGTAAAAATCCTTCTGGGAGCAATCCGTAAAGGCAAGGAAAGTGGATCAATGATGGGACATTCGTCCAAGCAACCCATTAAGAAACGTTCCAGGCATGAAGACTCAAAGGAAATTGCGCAGGTAAAGATGAAGCAGTCAACGAAATGTTGGAAATGTGGAGGACATCATTTACGCTGGGATTTCCCAACGAGGGAACATAAAGAGGGCAGCAGCCACAAAGTTCCTCGACTTAGGGGTGAGCCGAAAGCTGAGAACCAGCAAGAGAAGCTCGTGTAAGCTGAGGGGCTTGGTCCTAAAAGTTCAAAGTAAATAATTGAACATGGAACAGATTTGCAAAATTTTGAAATTTTGATGTGCAAAATGTATATGTATTCCTACATATTGGAACACCGAGGAAGGTGTTATTCCAAGGGGGAGGGAATTTTAATGTCCCAATTTTGACCGTGCTTGCGTTAAAAGATACATGATGTATATATTGTAATTAATCATGGTGTGGAGCTAAAGGAAAAATCCCCACCATCAATTTGGTTATGTATGTTTCGACAATAGGGGTCATTTCTGATGGTATATCGTGCTATCCGGCACATTATAGTTTTGGACATCATGTAAATATGCACACCAATTAAAATAAACCTACATCCAGCTACGGCGATGCAACGTTGAATGAAAAGGGCATGATTCCTAAGGTTAAGGGGGGGTTGTCCAACTCATGGGGGTCATTGGGAGTTTACCATGTGTTGGCCACCCATTTAAAATTCTATAGTCTGTTAGTTGGGAGAAGTTATTGCTGAGTAGTGGTGGGTGTGGCAGGATTGTTAGTCCTTGCCCACATGCCCACTCCACCAGCGGACTCTTCCTCTTCATGTCACTAGGGGCAGAGGGGGGGGGACATCCCATTCTTCCCACTCACTCCACTCTTCCACAATCCCACTTCTTCAGATATTTTGGGTCTGGCTCACTCTCACGCAGGAGAGTACTGGTTTTCCTCCCACCGCGAGTTGTTTTGGTAATCCACACATAAAGAGAGGGAGATCCTGTTTCCTCATGCACCGCTTGGGGGAATTTCCCCATCGTTTTGTTTAATTCGCACGTACAAGCTGGAAATCGGATGGTTTTTAACTCACGCGAGGGTTGGGGGATTGGGATCTCATGCGGAAAGATGGAAGAGCGGCCTAAGGGGCACAACTCTGCTGTTTATATGTTTTCCCCGTCAATGCTGGGAATACATCTTCTTCCCCATCTGTGGACTGTGTAATGTTCCCGTTGTTTCATTATGGGATTGGGTCATTGATCTTCCTTGCTCTTGGTTGCTGCATGTGCAAACATCTTTTGGGTGTCATTGAGTTGTTTTGGCCATGCTAGGGCCAAGAACAACTCTGAGTCGACTTGTTGACTTGTGTTCTGTTCACCTTTTCGTTTGGGATTGTCACCCTGTTGTCTTTATCTTCTTCACAGAGTTGTGAACTATTTGTTTTATTGCGGTATACAGCGGTTGGTCTTCATACTATTGAGAGTAGGATTAGAGGCTGGGTATGCTTGAGAAAACTGGTGTTTGGATCCACTCAGACAAAGTTAGACTGTTGGCTCTCTTCTCCATAACCCTTGAAGAGTATTGGAAAGGGAAGTTAGGTCTTGAGGGACTGTGAAGCAGAGAAAGGACTGATTCCTGGTGTCAGGTGTGTGGATGTCTTAGAAGTCAGGTTAACTCTAGCGTAGGCATCCTTAGCTCTCCATTGAGGCCACCAACTTAGCATTTAGCCTTTCCTAGCTCCTTGATGGCCTGATAAACCCTATTGTGTGGGTTTGGCTGATTTGTGTACCTTGGCTATGTGTAAGCCTACTTTGACCCTTATTCCTTGAGGACTAATGCCCAGCTCAGGGGTGGCAGTGTTGCTGAGAGATTGATGAGCACGTTGGCCTATGGTTGGGTGGAATGTTGCAGCGACGTAGCTGGTTGCGGGACGAATTCTCTTTAAGATGAGTACTCGTGACTATTCTGTCTCTGCATTTATATTTACTGATTAATGAATATGATGAACATGTGGTATGCTTGAATGAACATATGTTGCTTCTGCTATGTATATGAAGGATTATGCATCTTGGCATATTTTATGTTTCAAGCTTTTGTTTCAGTGTTATATGCCTGTTCATGTTCATGGGGCTATTTGCCCGGAGGTTTTTGATGGTTTGGTAGCATCCTTCTCACCGATGAGAGGGTCGGGGACGTTACAACAGCGCCTTCATTAATGGCAGTACGCTTGATGGTGTTTTTAAGACACTCTACATGAACAAAAAAAGACAAGTAGTAAGGCAAGCGAGGCTGTACTCCCATGGTTTCAAATTTGATCATAGTGGAAGAGTTATCATCACTGACACCAAGAGCAGACAACAAATCTTTCCTCTGTAGAGGACAACTCTGAAGCACTTCTAAGGCGAACATCACACAAGGAGTCTAGCCCAAATTCTTGACAACTAAATAGTTCTGGGAGGCTTGGGAATTAGGATTGTGCCCTGAATGCTTTAATACTCCCTTAGGAATGTGAGGTGGAGATTCAGGTTTATCCATAGGATTTTCAATTCGCAAAGGGCTCTCGGGTGGTGAAGGTTCTTTCCCAAGGTCTGGTTGTGACGAACCATAGTCTTTCGTATGAGTCACAACCTTAGTATCACTAATCATGTTGATGCATCCATGACCACTAGCGGCCTCCTACGGCTTTTTATTTCCACCCGATGCACAACCAAGATCAATGGTCCTCGAGTTCACATTTTGATTGTTGGGTAAAGGATTAGTTAACACAGCTGGGGCCTGTGCTATGAACCTTAAGGCATATTCCATATGAGGGCACAAGTGAGTGAGATGGTCCTCCTTACATAATTTGCAAGGTAACTTCACCTTATGTTTAGACTGCTCGTCCCCCCCAGCATTAGTGTTCTTATCATTATTATTAGCATTTTTGTTCTTATTCCCACCCTTACGATTATTTTTTCCTTTTTTCTTATTCCTTCTAGGAAACTCGTTGCCTTTTGGGTTCAATGTTTGCACGAAAAGTACATTCGTCGATTGGGTAGGTTGAGACGAAGCTGTGGCTTGTCCTGACACAGACCGGTTAATTGACAATTGGCTCACTTGTTTCACAATCGAGTCCGTAGGTTTGGTACTTGTACATCCCACAATACCATCGGCATGTGTCCCAGGCTTGACCTTGGGGTCCAAATTGGACCTAGGAGCATTGGGTATAATCTCATACAAAAGTCCGGATTGAGCATAGATCATATCCAAATCTTGTGCCCTAAAAATAGCATGAGGCTCGTTTTGAACTACAGATGTCGAAACATCCTTCACTATGTAAGGTGATAAATATTTGAGGAACCACTCAAGAAGAAACTCTAGTGGTATAAAAGATTTGATTAACCATTTTTGTCTACGCCACTCTTGAATATGATCCAAAATGTGTGTGGCTTTATCTTGTTGAAAGGTCAACAAGAGTTCGGTACCGACATAATAATGTATGGGTAGCTAAAAATGATTTAAGGAAAGTCAGCATAAGATCATCAAACGTAACATAAGCCCCACCGGTAAATCTATATACCATTTCGCTGCAGGACCCGTTAGGGTGCGTTGAAATAGCCTCAAATGAATGGAATCATCATGTAAGGAATTGGAAGAGCACCAAAGGTGGAAAGTGGAGACATACTCACCAGGATCTTCACCAGCCTTACCTTTGAACTTGGGAATGTCCAAAGGAAGCTTGTTAGGGACAGCTGACCATGTCGGGTTATGAGAAATCGGATCATTCATCAATCTCGACAAGTCAGGTAAGTTCAAATTTGAAAGGAAAGGGAGCCTAGGGTTGAACCGGTCAATTCCAGGCTCCCTGGTAGTTTTGATTCGTGTAAGGTTGATTTCTATAAATACCATGGCCTTGGCCATAATAACCTCCTCCCATTTGACCCATGTAGGGTTGCATGGAAGCATTATGATGTGGGGTGCCTTGATTTTGAGGCGCTACAAAGCCATAATTGGAAGAGTAAGTGGGTTTTTGATACCCGTACCCATATGGTTGATAGTTTTGTCCATAGTGCGGTCCATAACAATGTCCATGAGAAGCTCCATAAGTTATTACATGGGATGTACCATGAGAATGTCCATAGTTAAGTGTATGGGAAGCTCTAGAAGCTAGAACATGAGACGATCCAGAAATAGGTACATGACTCACTGACACAACAGGCGGTACTTGACTCTAGGATACTACCGTGTGAGCAGTCTCAGAATGAACATGGATAGTAGCAACATTTTGGCCTGAAGGTCCACGTGAATTAGGGGGAGGATGTGACGTTAAAAACACATTCAAAGGAACAAGGTTCGAAGATGAAGGGACATGTGAAGGAATGTAAGTGGTGTTCCCAATGTTCACTCGTCTTGGTTCTGGTATCCGCATAGGATTCCTAACACTAGGTCTAGGATGAACATGTGAAGTTGTCTCCACCACAGGTATGGAGGGTGCAATGTGACTAGTGCCCCAAAATATTTCCGCATGGAAAGGGATGGGAGTGCCCTCAGGCGTAGTGCTAAGATGAAATTTCGAATCTGCATGATGTGTCAGATCGGGTGCAAGGATATCAGATATGTCATATCTAACATGACTAGTGCTTACGGGTTCATGGTGATTATTTTCACCCGAAAACCAATACCGACGACCCATGAATGAGGGATCATAACCAGATCATGAAGGTTATTCATGTAAAGCATCATATGTGCTAATAGGTTCTTCCTCCCCAACCTAGTGAGGTGGAAAAGACATATCTAGAATCTCATCCTCATGATATCCCATGGTGTGTGAATCAAAGTGAGAAGTAGTCTGCCCGGGCTATCTAATTATCTCTCCCAAAGGAGGAGGAGACGTGGAAGGCGAAATTCCCACTAAACGACAAGAACGACGGGGTGCTGCCCCCAAATCCATAATGACTAAAAAAATAAAAATACTTGATCTAATTACACAAACCCTAGGCAAACTCACGTGCATAGAGCATACACCTATAAAATGTAAAGCCAATTCACAAGAAAACAAGGGTAGCATATGTGAGCTCCCAAATGAAGCAGGTATGTCTCACCTAGGAGAGGCTTGAGACTCCCATATACAACAAGCGAAGGTTCGTAACCAATTATAGTGGCCCTCAGCTTTAACGCATATAGCGACTGTGATGTCCGACCCCTACCTAGCTAGGACACCTGCAGAATAACCTCTGCAAATACCCCCTCGATAACCTAGGTAAGGAAACTAAGGTCACCTCGATATAATCAATGCTCAGGCAAATATTCACAGGCGGGATTAACCGTATGGGAAGGGTAGCAAAGCCTGAAACTCTCGAAAGAGCTCCCAGATACGAATACAATCCTAGAAATATCTCTGGTGCTACTCAGTTACAACCAGGGGTCATCCCAATCATAACTGCTCACACTGCCTCGTGCTTAACTCCCTTGTAAGAGGAGGATCCTGAGAAACACTAATTATATAAAGGATTTCACACTCTCACCTGAATAGAAACCTAATTGTTTCGTTTAGTGGTCTTGGAGAATTGACTCACAATGAACTATTCCAAGACCCTAAAACCTAGTCTTGTTGGTGCACTCTAGAAAAGAAAAATGTGTAATTCATTTTATTATGTGTTGATTTTAATTGGCTTTATTACTCAAAGGGTAAATGGACGTGCAACTAGCGATGTTATGACACAACAAGAAGTAAAATGCACACCTAAAAATCAATGCAAATGCACTGTGTCAAATGAAAAGAAGGGTATGCTACTACATGAAGTGCAAAACTTTTCTTTCAAATGTATATGAAATCATTTCCTAGATGAAAATTTGACTAATATTCACCAAGCAAACCTAATGCAAGTACCATGCTAAATGCAAAATGCAAACAATGCATCACAATGAAAATAAGTAAAATGTTTTTGTATTTTTTAATTAAATGAGATAAAAAGAAAAAGTATGACTCTACAATGCTCAGACTCTGGAAGCACTCACAAATAGAAGCCAAGCAAAGCACCAAGGTAAAAGAGACATAATGCACTAATCCAGATACAAAAAATAGAAAATGACATGACAAGAACATTTTTCAAAAATCAACTCAAAAAGAGTCTCTGGTCAGAAATAGAGGGGAGATACAGACTTCAGAAGCATCACAGAAGACTCAACAATCACCCAAACTCACCCAGAAACACTTAATCTTCCAAAAAAAGAAAAAAATCAAGGCATACGTGACTGTTCTTAGTAAACCTGCGTACATACGTGATTTTTCAAGGAAAACCCGCGTATAGGAAGAAAAAGATAGAAAAATAAGGTAAATGGACAAAGTGAGACAAAATTTACTTCTCCAGGATACTCCGGGGTAATCATGCCCCCAGACCCGACACAAAAACAGAAAAATCAGAGCAATAAAAGCACATTGTATGCTGAAAACCCTCAAATAAAAACAACTAGGAACTTCCCGAGTAGAGTCGCCAATTCTATTATGAAGAAAAATTCCTATGGCTTGGGGTGTACCACAACAGATAAAGAAACCATAGAAATCAATCCCTTCCCAATATGGAAGATAAATACAACATCTAACACTAAAGGATCTCAAAACATACCTTATTCCGGATAGTTGTAGTTGATCCCCGTTGAGCTTTTTCCAATCCTTCTCGCGTTAGAAATTTACTCTCAACAACAATAAACGAGGCAAGAATGCTATATAATATAGTGTTAGGCCTACTCTATCATATACAATCAATGATACATAAGTAATTAAACACATCCATGGATTCAATATTCATTTAAATGCATATCATTGGACAAGAAAATATATTTCTATTAAATAAATCAGAGATTACATAAGTGACAACCTCTGTCGGCATGTCCGCAAATGGAGAAACTAAGTCCTCCACCTGGGCCTCCACCACCTCAATTCTCCATCTCTTGATAGCAAGCTCATAAGCAAAGGCAAGCTTGGGAAGAACACAAAGTGCTCCAAGGGACAAAGGGATGTAGACTCAAGCATAAGCAAGCTACGGCAACAATAGACTATAGTTTTCTTGCTCTTCAATTCCTCTTCTTCAATGTGTCCAAAGGGTTCCTTATATAGTGTGATCTCAAGGAATATGGAAGGCCAAGAGACAAGTGACTCGGATCCACATCAAGGAAAACTCCAAAAATATTTGGCCTTTTGCACACATCCCAATGTATGCAGGTTTAAGGGTAATATCCACATATATATGCAAGAAAGGGATTAAAATTTGTGTATAGCAAATAATGAGTGTTTTTAGGGATGATCTTGGAAACATCAAAGGTACAAAAATAGTCCATGGGGTCCAAAGAGTCTGCAGAGGGATAGGGAAGGCCATAAAAGTGTGATCAACCATGTGTGGTAAAATCAGTTGTAACAGTTAGGTAGGCCCTGCTGTTAGGGTTTCCCTCCTAGGTTTAGGGTTTCATCATTGATTCTAAACCCTAGGTTATGCATGCTAACCCCAAAACACCATTTGGGTCAGGGTTTCCTCATGGATTATAAAGCCTAGGTTATGCATGCTAACCTTTAAACTTTAGTTAGGGTTAGGGTTTCCTCGTTGATTATAAACCCTAGATTGTGCATGCTAGCCCTTAAATCATTAAAATTTCAACAAGTACAATAGATCGTTAAAATTGCAAGTGCTCAACAATAGCATAACAAATATGTATGTATTCAATTAGAGTAAGCTATGTCATCTTTGTCTTCAAATGATATGAATTCCCAAATTTATCAAAATCAATGTTTGCCAAGTAGATGTAATAAATGCAAGCCAACAATAGTCATGTTCAATATGATTCATAGCTCATCAATACTATGAAATTTTCAGTCAATCAAATGGTAAGAGAATATCATTCCAATATCAATTTCTATCTTACAAAATGAGACAATAATTACTATGTAAATAGAAAAGGCAAACAAGTGCTTTCTATTGTAATTTGGATAATGAATAAGATTGTAGGTGCTAGTATGTTGGTTAAATATGACTTAGGGTTCTATAGCAGTTAGAGTTAAACAAAGGGCTAGATGACATTCTTCATGAAATTCACCTTGAGGAGAGAAGAAAGTATTTAACTTTGTAGCTTTTGTGAGAGAAGAAGGCTAGGGATTGTGGCAATTGAGAAACCCTAAGGTTACTTGGTATGACAATCCGAGACAACAAATGGAAGGGCTGAGGGGTGAAGGGAGGCTTGGAAAACTACAAAAAGATCTCAATAAAATTATTTGGTAGCAAGAAGAATACTTAACAGAAAAATCTTCTAGTTTGAAAATTTATTTGCACTATGATTTACAATATCAGGTATTTGGTATTTAAAATTATCATTGTTATTGTACACGTTTATGCAGTGGTGTATTTTTTTGTAAACTAACCTACAATGTTAAACTTTTTATGCATTTTATTGTGAACATACAAACTTTATTTCCTCATCAAAAATAAGTATTGCAAGCGCATCAACTGTAAACTACTACTACATTCGACATAATGTATGCAAATTTGTAATAAAAGGAAAAGTAATATAAAAAAGTGAAAAATGGTATATTAATATAGACAAATTTCCAATCATATACAGTAGTAGTGAAAAATGGAACATCGTTCCCAATGTCTATACAATGGAAACTCATGCCATATACAAAATATGGCAACTTGTGCCATATACAAAATATGGAAACTCGTGCCAAAATCCCACATCATGGCTAGTGTACATAGGAGGGTCTCTCAATCCTCCTACCCAGCCTCGGAGCTCCCAGGTGCACCTCCAAAATCGATCTTCCTCTTCTTCGAGCTAGAGGAAGCTCGATTCTTCTGGTCGCTTCGACCATCTCCCTTTGGGCTATGAAAAGACAACAATCAAATGTCAACTCTTACAAGAATTATACAAGTATAAAACACAATTTAAAAATCAAATTTACGTTTTCAAATATTAAATAGATCACCTCATATGAGACCATAAGTGGTGAGAAGGCTACCCTCCTCCGTGATCCAAGTATCTTGGCAATGCCACCCTGCAACATTTAAACAGTAAGATAACTCATACAATTTACTACCTATGTTAATTTTTGTTAATATTGCACGATATTTTAATAAACTAATGAATCTCACCGTGAACAAAACAGGTTGGTCCTGGGGGTTGGCAAGTGGAGAAATCGGCTGGTCCTTAGGGGTGGAAGGTGGAGCAGTGGGTTGGAAAACCTGTTCTGATGCTAAGGTGGATATCATAGCAGAGGATGTAGCCCAATCAACATTGGCTACAAAAATAGGGGGAACGGTGGGAGAGGGCGTGGATTGGAGTGGGCGAAGTGGTGATGTACGACGATAAACCCCAACTGGCTATAGAATGGAACGGACCACCCTGGAAGAGGAAACGAGGGTGGTGGGGGAATATGGGGAAGGGGGATGAGG
>LPNX010970663.1:800428-811831 GCA_001517045.1 Pseudotsuga menziesii | reverse complement strand
GGGGGAGAGTGAGAGAAGGATGTGACGAAGAAGGGGGAGATGGATGGAAGTGTGGTGTTAGATGGGAGGCAAGGGATGGCTAGAACGAGGTGGGGAGGGATGCAGGGAAAGGGACATGTATGCCAAAGGCTACACTTGGAATATCTGGTGGGAAAAAGGCAGCCGATGGAGAGATAGTGACACCGACATGCCTATGTACTTGGACCTGCATACATATTCATGGCCTTGTATATTAGTACATAAAAATATAGCTATACAAATCTAAGCCATAAAAAATGAAATGAAATTTATACTTTATTACAAGATACCTGCTCATGAGGGGATCTGTTGATCCCTAGCGGGGATGGTTGGTCACTCACTCCTGTAGACACCTGTTCATTTGCATAAAAATATTTAGATTCAATTACTAAATATTAACTACATTGGACGACAAGATTAACTACTAACATTAAATTTAATCACTGAAAGAAAAATACCTGTGTGTATGGTGTCGTGTTGTCCTCTACAGCTTCCATGGCTCCATCTAGGTTGAAGGAACCAACGTCCTCCCACTCGGGTGTTGGAGAATCAACATTGAATAGCTGTACATTAAAACAATCAAGTCATCAACTTCTGATTCTAAGTTAAATTTATTAGAAATTATGAGATTGCATAATGTATAATCAATACTTGAACATTAAATAAAACAATAACTGACCTAGTGTAGGTATGTCTTTGTGGCATGATCCTGCATGGGAACATGGTATGGATGCCCACAACAAGAACAATGATGTGGAACTGGTCCCATCGAGCTAGATGCATCATCGTGGATACCACCTATAGCTGCTCTGCCTCGCCCACCACTAGTAGACCGTGCATAAGTGTGTCTATCTAGGTGGTCCTGCTCGCTCTACGAGGACATAGCCACAAATGTGGTATTCCTAAGAAGGTATTGTGTGGCACATCTAATGGACTCATGGATATCATCTAGCCTGCTACCTAACCTAGGGGGTTAAGGAAGCAGGTTTGGCTCTCGCGTAGGTGCAGGAGGTCCTCTGAGTGGGTTTCGGTGAGCGTGAGGTCGATCTTGGGCTGAGCCAAAACCGATGCCCTTGAACTCGGTGATGTCGAAGTAGTTCACATGGAACCCTAACACAAACTCATCCCACACTTTCCTAAGAAAATATTGTGGTGTCTCGACATTGTTACATGGAGGCTTGTCAAAAACCATGAACCATCTCTTCCTCCAGTTTTCTCTCCATGGATGGTAATTACACCAGTCCATGCAAAATTGCCTCTTCCTCACATCTGGAGGCTGTCCTGTTCTTGGATCTATAAATTTACTCCACAGTTGGGATTTTGTGATATTCAGGTTTTTTATATCCTCTTTGGATATACCAGTGCCATAATGTTCTCTCATTTGATCCCTATATTTGCTCAAATTGGTTATCTCACTGTGGAAAATGATTATTGAATCTATTATGTTTTGTAGTGATGTGGCGAGGGTAACCCGAGAGGGTTCCTTGGCATTCTTCAGTTCATCACTCAAAATTCTTAATCGGTTTAAATCCCCGTGTAATTCAAAGTTCATGGTTTTCTTCGTTTAATTTGAGGTTTAGGTCCTCTGATTGGTTTATTTCATTCCTTTCTTGGGATGGTTCATTGGTATTTGTCATTATGCTTAGGTAATTTGTAACTGCAATATCAATTTTTTCCCATTTCAATTCATTTTCAATTTTTGTTAATTCTTTATTTTATTTGAAAAACAACAAAAAATATCAAAATAAACAAAAAAAATGGCATTCCTACTCTATCTACCTTACTTCAACGTCGTGGGTGTCGTTTTAGCCTGGTTGGACACTTCCGTTGGGATCCTTGGGGGTCGTTTTCGCCTCTTTGCACACTCGCGGGTGGGTTGTGAACAAAACAAACTGTTCATTGTTTTTTTTAAACACAAGGACGCGCGCGTGTCCCTATGTGCGATCGCACAAAACACACGTGCACGTCCACATACACGTGCGCGCACTTATACGCGAGCGCGTTATTAGGGGCACGTGCACGCTCCTATTGTCCATGCTAGAAATCCGACCTGGAGGTTCTCCACTGCTGAAGCAAGAGCGCATGCGCACGTAAAAGGATGCATGTATATTCTTGCTTTGTTCCGCTCGCGTGCTCCCATTGCATAATATTTCGGTAGCAGATTCTTACGGGTGCCCTATTAATAATAATAATAATAATAATAACAATAACAAACTTGACCAGAGCATCGAATGGTCTTTTCACACTTACCTTGAGAGAAGCCACGAATTTGAGAGTTAAATAAGTTTTTTCATGAGATAACAATGTCTTTGACATTGTCAATTGTTTTGTTTTGTTTTGTTATAAGACTAAAAAGCAATTGTTTTGTTTTGGTATAAGACTAAAAAGCATAGAGAAGACTTTGTCAATTGTTTTGTTTTTGGTAAAAGACTAAAAAGCATACATGGATAGAAATTAGAATTGATAAAAAGCATTGAATAAGTTTGAAGAAATATAATGGATAGGATTTTTTTAGAAGTTATTAATCGTTTTGTTTTGTTTTTGGTATAAGACTAAAAAGCATACATGGATGGAATTGATAAAAAACATTGAATTTGTTTGAAGAAATATAATGGATAGGATTTTTTTTAGAAGTTATTAATCTAAATTTGAATCATGTCAAAAAATAACAAGTATGTTGGTGTAAATATTCAAATGCAATGTTCTTTGATAACAAAAACATATAGAGAATCAATATATAAAAAAAATTGGATGATATAATTTAAAATTGAAGCATGTCAAAAAAATAACAAGTATGTTGGTGTAAATATTCAAATGCATTGTTCTTTGATAACAAAAACATATAGAGAATCAATATATATAAAAATTTGGATGATATAACATTGTATAAAACTTGTGATCTCTATATAAACAATTTTAAGTAGAAGCATGGACATAATAAAAAGGTTGAAATTTTTTAATTTTTCAATAATTTATAATAGGAATATGTAAAGTAATTTTAAATAACAAATGACATAAAACACTTTTAAATAACTATCTCAGATTAAGTACATATAGAGATATTTTATTAAATATTAATAAACAAAGTGAATGAAAATATCTTTTAACCAAACTATGTTATCAACAACATACAATTTTTTAATAATAATATTTGTCATAATAATTCTTTGTTTATCACTAGTTGAGAGCGCTACATAATCTAACTTGAAAAAGAAAGAAAGTAAAATAATGCCATTCATCATTAAAATTCTTTGAAAATGTGACTCGTTTAGAGCACGCACTATTGTTACTATTACTTCCATACCAGCTCATCAGAACACCGTTTTGCCATATCACTAATTAGTGGAATATCATGTGGGACTGATAGTTATCATTTCAGGACGGTATTTGCCAAAAAAATAGTTCCAAAGCGTTGAGAATGTACAACCAGATCATAATGGAGTTACCTTTCTATCTGATCATTTGTACCGATCATAATGGAGCAACCTTTCTATCTGAGCTTTCACATCACGCATTACTGGTCATCCAAACGGTGCAAATGGTCGGGTGGAAAGCTAACCCCGATCATAATGTGACAATGTACAACCATATCATAATGTGATAGTACCTTCTCAGATTGACATATATTCAAATATTGGGAGGCTACATTCTGCTCAAAAAATTATGACACCAAATCAATAATATAATTCACTAAACTCCCGATTTCTGGACTTGATATGAATAATTAGCTTTTGAAAATTGAATAAGCGAGCTTAATAAATTAGAATTTATTTTACAACCATTTTTTATATTTTTGCCAACGTATAATATTTATGATACAGGTTCTAAATTGATAGTTTGGTGACCGAGCGTATGAGATAAGAGAAGGAATTACAAGGTCATCAAACATCATAAACTCTTTTTGCAAAAGCGAACACCTAAAATAGAAATTTCAGAAGTAAGCAATTGTTTGTTGAGAAACACATGCCAGAACCATTAAACATTTAGATTCTACGTGACCAGTTTCCAAAAAAAAAAGGAATAATTTACGAGATATTCTTGGTCCTTTAAACCACAGATTTTTCCAAAATTTCCAGAAATTCAGTTATGGCCAGTTGTAGCAAAAGTAGGAGGTTGTTTTGTGTATCTGATCAGCTATATTAACATACCAGATTCGATTACAGAGAAGGGAGGGAGCACTCCACAAGATCGAGAAATGTTCTTAAAGACTGTAATTTTATTTATTTGTATTATTCTTATTATGAACAATGACATGAGGAGACAATGCTGCCAAAGACGCTCTCTTGGACTGTGATGGAATCTTTGTAATGTTTTATGAAGCTGTAATCGAAAACCAGATATCTCCTATCCAAAAATTTATGCTAAGTAACTTTTATTTTTGTTTAAAGCAATTGAATATGAATTGGATAAGAATTGTTTTGCTTTTGTTTTAAATTTTTCTTATTATATTTAATCAGACTTTTGTTAATCTTATGCATCAAAAGCTTTTGCTAATCTCATGCATTAATAATTTTCTTCAACTGATTTTTAATAATTTACTTGAGCTGAGTTTAAGCTCAGCATTGTTTACTGACTTTTAAGATTCCACGCCATTGAATATTCCAACACACTTCCAATTTATTAGTTACCCAATCCAACCCTCATGAGTTTTTTTTCTTCCTCTAGTTACCCAATCCAACCCTCATGAGTTTTTTTTCTTCCTCTAGTTACCCAATCCAATCCTCATGAGTTTTGTTTTCCTACATTATGATAAATGGACGCTATAAAAGTAGAGATATAGCACATAGTTACATAATTCACGATATCTGTACTAGGTGGGGAAACCATTGTTGACTAGGCTTAACTTAGGGAGTAGTACAATTGTTTAACAGTAGCCAAGACGTTCAAAAATTGGGGAAGTTTAGGACAATGGTGGGAATAATGACTAAATGTTTGGCATAAGGCACAAGAATGGTTGGTGCACAACAAGGGATCGTGCTTTCATGCGAGATCCTTTGATGACCCGAAGGCAGTAACTTCCCTTGGATAGATTTTAGAACTTTATTAGTTACCCAATCCAATCCTCATGAGTCATGAGTTAGTTTTTTTTCCTCTAGAAGGCACTTAAATCGTAGAAATCAATCTAAATACTTCATATGTTCTAATTCTAGAACCACCTTCACCATCGTTAACATAAGAATCTCACATGCAAGATCATAACAGTCCAATTAACAATTTTTCATGGATTTTGTTGGGTTAAATATCATTTGAACCAAATTTATTTTTAACACGAACATATTTTCAACCACACCTTGTAACATTTGTATTTTATAAACAATTATAAAAGGTAATAAAACAAGAACATTTGTTTAATTAGATAATTAATTATCCAAAACATGTCTTTTCAAATAGTTATGATCCTGGTGTCATTGTAAACCGGAAGGGAGTGGCGCAAAATGTTTATGTTTGACATAAAGCATGGGAGGATTAACACAAAATATTAAAGGACACGTGTACAAAGACGAAATAAGTGTGCAAGTGTCAAATGCATGCACCCATCCTCTGGTTGCACAAATTGTTTCTATGCCTGAGTGAGTATACAAGGAAGTGGTAGAACTAAGTATTAACTGTTATTACCGACTCTCCCATGTCTGACACACATTCTTCATTTTCTTCTCTGTTCGAGTGAGTTAACGTTTTAACTATAGACTACAAGAAATGGGAAGGACGGCTAGTGACTGAAGCAGTCATTCACTTTGTATCCTCGCACGATGGTAGGCAATGAGGTCCTTGTTTAGACAATTCTAAGGGAATAATTTATCTTAACTCCGTTAAAATCTATTTCGATACTATTCAAACAAAGTATATAATTCAAAGTTTGTATATGTATATAATTCAAACAAAGTATAGCAATTGTTTTACTGTATTTTTAAGCATTAAAGTGGCCATAGCTATAGCTTCAAGCCTCTGATTTCTCACACTGGATGTATGCAATGATGTTATCTGTATTTGCAACCAGTTATATCTATTAAACACTGTAACCTTGATTGCAGTCTATTAGACCAACTGCAGCCAACCAGCAGCAGCTAGCAGTCCAGCGAACTTCCAACCACCCAGCTCTCTAATAAATAAACTTCACCGTCTAACAACAAAAGGAATAGTAAAACATGCTTGTAAAATCTGTTATAAATAGATCATTTCAGAGCTGCATAAGAGAAGACTTAATAGATCATTTCAGAGCTGCATAAGACAGACTTGTAGCTTCTTCTTTTTCTTAATAAAATTCTAACCTCTTTTGCTTAATAAAATTCAGTTTTCATTGGTTGTGCCAAGTTGCATTGAGAAAGTGTTGTGGAAGTGATATATTTTGTTGTAATTTAATTGAAGTATGACCGGTGTGAGTAGCATTAGTCTCACTCAACCCCAAATTCCACAATTTAATGGGAACAGATATGAATATTGGAGCATTAAAATGAAGACTTTATTTTGTTCAGAAGAATTATGAGACTTGGTTGAGAATAAATTTATAGAGCCACCTAGTCTCACTCAACCCCAAATTCCACAATTTAATCAGAAAAATTATGAATATTGAAGCATTAAAATGAATACTTTATTTTGTTCACAAGAATTATGGTTGAGAATGAATTTAAAGAGCTACAAGATCAAGTAACATATAATTCTTTATCACAAGCACAAAATGATCTTCTCAAAGAGAATAAGAACAAGGATGCCAAGTCGTTATTTTTAATACAATAAGCATTTTCCCATAGGTTGCAGCATCTACAAGGTCCAAGCATGCATGAGACACTCTACAAAACTCTTATCAAGGTACTAGTAAAGTCAAGTTGGTAAGATTACAAACCCTTAGAAGATATTTTGAAAATTTGAGAATGTCAAATTCTGAGACAATAAATGATTTTTTCACTCTTGCAGTCAGTATAGTAAATCAGATAAAGTCTCATGGAGATACTTTGGATTATCAAAAGGTTGTAGAAAAGATTTTGAGGAGTCTTCCTACTAGATTTGACCCAATTGTTGTATCTATTAAAGAATTTAAAGATTTGTCTCAAGATTCTACTGACTAAATAGGTCAAATGGTTCCTTTATGGAAAATGCATTCAAATCACAAGTTCAAGCTAGCAACAACAAAAAAGGAGGAATAATCACTAATAGAGGTGCAAGAGGATTTGGAAGAGAAAGAATCAACAATTAGAATGAAGGTGGAAGATTAGATAACTCTCATCAAGAATGAGCAAATTCAAATTTCATTGCAAGCATAAGAGGTAGAGGCAACAAGCATTCTCTTGAATTTCACGGCGAAGGACAAAGGTATGACAAATCACATATCCAATGCCACTGTTGTAAAAACATTGGTCATTATGCACCTGCATGTAGGAATAAACAATTTGATATGAATAGGCAGAATGAAAATTTCTCAAGAGATAATCACTCTGAAAATAATGATTCAATGTCTATTACTTGTAATAAGGCACAAGAAAGCTCAAAAGAAGTATGGTTTTTAGATAGTGGTTGTAGTAACCATATGAGTGGAAACAAGGATATGTTTTGCAAACATAGATGAATCTGTGCACTCAGAAGTAAAATTGGGAGATGATAACAAAGTAGTTATCATGGGTAAAGGTAGCATAAAATTTAAAACTAAGCAAGATGAAAAGAAACACATTCCCAATGTGTATTATGTCCCTAATCTCAAACACAATCTAATTAACATTGGACAAATACTACAAAAGGATATAAAGTATATTTTGAAAATGATGCATGTGAGATTCTTGATTCACATAGAACACTAATTGCAAAAGTCCAAATGACACAACACAAGATGTTCCCTTTAAGGTTGCAAAACGATTTGTTTGTTGCTTTCAAAGCAGTCCTCTCAGATTAGTCATGGTTATGGCACTTAATATTTGGTCATTTAAGCTTCAATGGTCTAAATTTGTTGGATAGAAAAAACATGGTGAATGGCTTTTCGTTGATTGAACAACCAAACAAACTTTGTGAAGGGTGCATTCTTGGTAAGTAGCATAGAGAATCATTTCCTCTTGGTAAGTCATATAGAGCAAGAGCTCCATTTGAAATTGTGCATTCAAAATTTGTGTGGGTATATGCAGACACCTTCTATTGGGAATGACTTGTATTTCATAACTTTCATAGATGAATCCAAATAAACTTGGGTATATTTCTTGAAACACAAATCATAATCTTTTGAAATGTTTAAGCCGTTTAAAGTCATGGTTGAAAAGCAAAGTGGACACTACATTAAAATTCTAAGAACAAATAGAGACAGAGAATTTGCATCCAATGATTTCTTGAGTTTTTGCAAAACAAAATGGATCAAGAGGATATTTACAACTAGATATACACCACAACAAAATGGTATTGCAGAAAGAAAAAATAGAACAATAATGGAAATGGCAAGAAGTATGATGGAAGCTAAACATCTACCAAATGAATATTGGGATTAATTTGTATCTTGCATAGTATATATTTTGAATCATTCCCCCACAAAGAGTGTCAAGGATAAAATACCACATGAAGCATGGACTAATAAAAAGCATAATGTTTCTCATTTAAGAGTCTTTGGGTGTATTACATATGCACATGTTCCTAATGAAAATAGGAAGAAGTTAGATAATAAAGGCTAAATATGTATTTTTGTGGGATATAGTGAGCAATCAACACCATACAAGTTGTATAATCCTATCACAAAAAGGACTAGTTGTATAATCTGATCCGGCGGATCAGTCCTCTTCAAAGTTACACTGATCCAAGGTAAAGGAATATGGTACAATGGTTCAAAGAAGCGGCGGGCGAAATAAAAATGGACGGCAAAAATATAAGCATCGGAGGTCGGAAGAGCATCTCCTTCCACAACATCGGAGGTCGGAAGAAGATCTCCTTCCACAGCATCGGAGGTCGGAAGAAGATCTCCTTCCGCAGCATCGGAAGTCGAAAGAAGATCTCCTTCCGTAATGTCAGAGCTCACAAGAACCGCTTCCTTCCGCAACGTCGGAGCTCATAAGAATTTCTTCCTTCCGCAACGTCGGAGCTCACAAGAACTTCTTCCTTCCGCAACGGTGAAAACTTAAAGGACGTTCAGAACAGATCGGAAGTCGGAGCGATAAGGAGCCACCACGACAGAAGACTTAGTGACAAGACGTCCCGATGGAAAACCCGATGACAGTCGATTGAGACAGAGTTCATCGGAGAAAAATATCGGAGGTCCCAAGGACATCCCCTTCCACAACGGCGGAAGCGCAGATGACTAAAACTTTCGACTCAAATACTTAGCAATGCATTCACGCGGGGACATTTCAAAATGGTTTTGTATTTTGGTACACAGTTTTGATGCCACGTTTCAAGGAATGGAACAGACGCATTGGTAACGTTTTGTGGTTCTTTGGTTCAGTTTTTAGCATATGATTGTAACGTTGATAAGGAGATGAACAGCCTATTGGGGATAGGGAACGTCAAACGCTTGGGCCGCGATTTGGCCGAATGGCATGATTCAGTCTTAAACATATGGTAACAGCTGTGTGAAAGAAGAAGGCAAATCCGTTACTTATGAGGCTTAAATATAGGAGGCTGGCGAGCATTGAAGGGGGGATGATTAGAGGAGTTTGTTCAAAGCGCAGTACGACGTTTCTCTGTTCTGAGAGGCTTGGAGAGTTTTGCTGTAGTTTCGAGATTGCTGTTTGTATTAGAGTCGACTGTATTCTCTGTTACATTTTGGGTCTTTTGAAGACCAGATTGTAATTTCACAGGGAGGAGTCTTGAAGACTTTCTGTCCAACATTCTGTTTTACAGTTGGTGAAGTTGATGCCAGAACCCATTTGTACCTTTTTAAAGCCATTAATTGGATCGGTTCCCATTGGAGAGGTACCCAGAGACGTAGCCCAGTGAAGGGGGTGAACTCCATTATCAACCTCTATTTATGACTCTCTGTTTCTTTGTTTTCTTCTTGGCATCTGTTTATCAGTTTTGTTTTCCATTTTGAGCATTTAATTTCTGTTAACGCTGTTCCATTAATTAACCTATTGATCGCATTCTTTTACAACAAACTTTTAATGCACACAAGTTGAGGTTCGACAGATCATATTATGGTATCAGAGCTGGTTAACTGTTGTGCAAGTTTGTGAATGCTTACCAAGTCCAAGTCAAAGGTTGGTGAAGGAGAATTAGTTGAAGGAGATCCTGAGATTGGCTCCAGGAGAACATTCTCAAGAACCATGTCTTCTCCACGAGGGGAAGAAGAAGGGCATACCAAACGAGAAAAACCTGTTATTTCTGAATTTGAGTTTTTAGAGGATTTTATGAGCATGAAAGCCATGATTGAAATTCTACTCGATGAGCGAGCAGAAAGGAAGAAGAAAGAAGTATCTTCATCCAGAGATGCAAAAGTGAAGCCGGAAGAAAAGGGTAAAGGAGTAGGAGGTGATGGTGATCCTCCTGAAACTCAACAAACTTTCTTTTCTTCTCATAATTCTCATTCAAATAATGCAAGTCCTAATATGTCTTATTTCAAATTGGATGTAAAATTTGAATTACCTATTTATAATGGAGATTTAGATGCTGAAAAATTAGACAATTGGATCAAGCAGCTTGAAGTATATTGTAGGGTGCAGGGCATTAATGATGACCATTCCAGGATTCAATTGGCCACTTTGAGGATGAGTGGAATGGCTCTTACTTGGTGGGAGAGCAAGATTCAGCAAGATCTTCGAAAGAATGGTAAAATTATTTCAGTTTGGAATGAATTCATCGAAGTATTAAGAAAGCAATTTTATCCTTTAGGTCACATGCAGCAATTAACCATGAATTGGCAAATGTTTAGACAAGCTAAAGGACAAAGCATTCAAGATTATACTCATGAATTAAGAAAGAGGGCTATTGCATTGAATGTTTCATTAGATACACAGGAAACTCTTCTTAAGTACATTGGTGGTATGCATTCTTATTTGAAACATACTTTGTTGATGTTTAACCCCAGTAATTTGGATGATGTGTGTGTTCAAGATACACATTTAGAAGCTATGGGTAAGCATGCTACTGATACTTTTGTGAAGAAGTCATTTAAATTTGACAGAAAATCAAAAGGTAAAGAAAAGGGGAAAAAGAAGGTGGCTACTGTTAAGAAAGAGGGTGAAAAGCCTACGTGTTCGCATTGTCAGAAGGGACATGATGTCTCTATGTGTTGGAAACTTCATCCAGAGTTAAGGCCAAAGAAGTACGGAGGAAACAAGGATAAAGGAAAAGCAAAAGCTACTGCAGCAGTTATTCAAGACTTGGGATCCGACTCAGGTCATGAAACAAAGGTTACAGCTGTCGGAATCCAAGGTAAGAATAAAAGTATCTTACTTCCCATTGATGCAAAATCCAATTCCAGTG
>LPNX010970663.1:752508-799094 GCA_001517045.1 Pseudotsuga menziesii | reverse complement strand
ACTCTTGTATCATCTCGGTAAACTTTGTATTCCAGAGAAAGAAAGAGTGCATGTGATTCGAGAAGCACATAGTTCATTGATTGCAGGACATTTTGGTGTAGGTAAAAAATTGTCTGTATTGCAGAATCACTGTTATTGGCCTCAAATGCAAGAAACTGTAGCTAAATATATAAGAGGTTGTGTTATGTGTGCAACAAGTAAGCCTAGCAATAGGAAATTGGGTTTGTACACACCTCTTCCAATTTCTTCTCGTCCTTGGGAAAGCATTTCTATGGACTTCGTAGGGGGACTACCTATGTCTAGAAAAGGGCATGATTACCTATATGTTGTTGTGGATAGGTTCAGAAAAATGTGTATCTTAATGCCATGTAACAAGCAGATCACTGCTGAACAAACAGCTCACCTGTTCTTTCATAATGTTTGGGTACATTTTGGGCTACCCATGTCTATTATATCTGATCGAGATTCCCGGTTCTTGGGAAAATTCTGGTCAACTTTATGGGAGCTTATGGATACTAAACTTAAGAAAAGTACAGCTTTTCATCCACAAACCGATGGACAAACAGAGGTAGTAAACAGGACAGTGGTTCAGCTACTCAGAGGATATTGTAGTAAGCATCCTAAACTCTGGGATGAGAAGTTGTAGTATATACATCATGCCTACAATCATGCAGTGCATTCTTCCATGAAAAGATCTCCTTTTGAAACTTGTTTTGGTTATCTGCCAAAAACACCAATGGAATTCCCTTTTGGCAAAGATGCAGTGGATGGACATCATGATGCAGATAAAGCTTTAAAGTTCATTCAGAGAATCCAAGCAGTGCAGTAGGCATTTCAAGAACAGTTGGAGAAGAGCCAGGCAAAGTACAAGGCTAGGCATGACAAGCATCGAATTGATCATCAATTTCAGGTTGGTGACCGAGTTTGGTTACACATCACCAAAGAAAGAATGAAAGGTGAAGGTAAAAATCTTAAGCCTATCAGGTATGGTCCTTTTGAGATCTTGGAAAAGATCGGTACTAATGATTTTCACTTGAATTTACCTCCATACATGCAAATTTATTTAGTTATCAATGTTGAGAATCTTAAACTGTATGAGCCTCCTATGATCATGGATGAGGAAATTAACATACAGATTCCTTCAGTTGATGATTTGGCACCTGAATATATGGGAGAGTTGCAGGATGATGTTATTCTTGACAGAAATGTAAGGAATTCACAAAGGGGGAATGCTGAGTACCTTCGAGTGGGGCTGAAAGGAATGCATCCTAGAAAAGCAAGATGGATGGAGATTGGAAAAGTGAGGGAGCTGTACCCTCACTTACTTGCAGAATAATTCAGGCTTTTGGTGGTCCAAAATCTCTCCAATGGAGAGGAATGATCCGGCGGATTAGTCCTCTTCAAATTTACACTGATACAAGGTAAAGGAATATGGTACAATGGTTCAAAGAAGCGGTGGGCGAAATAAAAACGAACGGCGAAAATATAAGCATCGGAGGTCGAAAGAGCATCTCCTTCCGCAACATTGGAGGTCGAAAGAAAATCTCCTTCTGCAGCATCGGAGGTCGGAAGAAGATCTCCTTCCGTAGCATTGGAGGTCAGAAGAAGATCTCCTTCCGCAGCATCGAAGGTCAGAAGAAGATCTCCTTCCGCAGCATCGGAGGTCGGAAGAAGATCTCCTTCCGCAACGTCGGAGCTCAGAAGAACCGCTTCCTTCCGCAACGTCAGAGCTCACAAGAAATTCTTCCTTCCGCAACGTTGGAGCTCACAAGAACTTATTCCTTCCGCAACGGCGAAAGCTTAAAGGACGTTCAGAATGGATCAGAAGTCAGAGCGATAAGGATCCTCCACGGCGGAAATCTTAGAGACAAGACGTCCCGATGGAAAACCCGATGACAGCCGATTGAGACAGAGTTCATCGGAGAAAAATATCGGAGGTCCCAAGGACATCCCCTTCCGCAACAGCGGAAGCGCATATGACTAAAACTTCTAACTCAAATACTCAGCAATGCATTCACGCGGGGACATTTCAAAACGGTTTTTGTATTTTGGTACACAGTTTTGATGCCACGTTTCAGGGAATAGAACAGACGCATTGGTAACGTTTTATGGTTCTTTGGTTCAGTTTTTAGCATATGATTGTAATGTTGATAAGGAGATGAACAACCTGTTGGGGATAGGGAACGTCAAATGCTTGGGCCGTGATTTGGCCGAATGGCATGATTCAGTCTTAAACATATGGTAACAGCTGTGTGAAAGAAGAAGGCAAATCTGTTACTTATGAGGCTTAAATATAGGAGGCTGGCGACCATTGAAGGGGGGACGATTAGAGGAGTTCGTTCAGAGCGCAGTACAACGTTTCTCTATTCTGAGAGGCTTGGAAAGTTTTGCTGTAGTTTCGAGATTGATGTTTGTAATAGAGTCGACTGTATTCTCTGTTACATTTTGGGTCTTTTGAAGACCAGATTGTAATTTCACAGGGAGGAGTCTTGAAGACTTTCTGTCCAGCATTATGTTTTACAGTTGCTGAAGTTGATGTCGGAACCCATTTGTACCTTTTTAAAGCCATTAATTGGATCGGTTCCCATTGGAGAGGGACCCGGAGATGTAGCCCAGTGAAGGGGGTGAACTCCGTTATCAACCTCTATTTATGACTCTCTTTTTCTGTGTTTTCTTCTTGGCATCTGTTTATCAGTGTTGTTTTCCATTCTGAGCATTTAATTTCTGTTAACGCTGTTCCATTAATTAACCCGTTGATCGCATTCTTTTACAACAAACTTTTAATGCACACAAGTTGAGGTCTGACAGATCATAATCCTATCACAAAAAGGACTATAATCAGTAGAGATGTCAAGTTTCTTGGAGATGAAGATTGATTTGGAATGAAAATCTACATCAATAACAACAATTTGAAATGAAATATTTTGAGGAAGATCAAGCTCCCAACAATGGCTTCAGTTCACATAGCACAACATCAACACCTCAATCAGTTTCAACATCTCAGTCAAAACCTAGATATAACTCAAGTAATAGCTTAAGGTCATATGGAACTCCAATGAAGACAAGAAGTCTCAAGGAAATATATGAGGCAAATAAAGGTAATGATGATGATGGTTTGATTTCGGATTTTTCATTATGTTCTGTTGTTGATCCAATATCTTTTGAAGAATTAATTAAGTATGAAAGTTGGAAAAAGACTATGGATGAAGAAATTGAAGCAATAGAGAAAAACCAAAATTGACAATTAATGAATCTTCCAGAAGGAAAAGATGCAATAGTTGTAACTTTGGGTATATAAGACAAATTTAATGCAGATGGAAAAGTTGTAAAGCACAAAGCAAGGCTAGTTGCAAAGGGTTTTTCACAATAACCTAGGACTGTTTACAATGAGACTTTTTCTCCAATAGCTAGATTATATACAATAAGAACAAATTTAGCAATAATAGGGCATCATAAACAAAAAGTTTATCAGATGGATGTCAAACCAATTTTTTTGAATAGGATACTACAGGAAGACGTATATGTTCAACAACCACCAAGTTATTAGATATTGGGTCATGAACATAAATTTTATAGATTAAAAAAAGTGTTTTATGGTCTCAAATAAGCTCTAAGAGCATGGCATAGCCACATTGATTCATATTTCCAGAGCCACGGCTTTAGCAAATGCAACAACGAGCCAACTCTTTACATCAAGGTAAATAATCAAGGTAAGGTATTAATTGCATGCCTATATGTTGATGATATGATATTTACAAGAAACTTTTCAATTTAGTTGTTTAAATCAACAATGAAAAAAAAAATTGAGATGAAAGATTTGGGCTTAATGAAATATTTCTTGGGCATAGAAGTAAGTCAAACAAATGATGGAATTTTCATTTGTCAAACAAAATATGCAAATGATGTTTTGAAAATGTTCAAGATGTTGAATTGCAAGCCAACATCTACACCTGTGGAAACATGATTGAAATTGAGCAAAGAAGATAAGAGTACAAAGGTAGATCCAAGTTTGTTCAAAATATTCAATTGGAAGCTTGATGTATTTGACAACAACAAGGTCTGGCATTATGTATGCATTTAGTTTGATTTCAAGGTTCATGGAAGCACCAATAGATTCACATTGGCAGTTAGGGAAAATGATTTTAAGATATATTAGTGGAACAAGATATTATGACATCTTATATTCAAAATCGGATAATTTCATTCTAGTTGGCTGCACAGACAATGATTCTGCAAGTAACATTGATGATAGAAAAAGCACATCTAGGTATATTTTCCATCTTGGTTCATGAGCAATCTCATGGGCTTCCCAAAAACAAACCTATTGTTACTCTTTGAACTACATAAGAAGAATATGTAGCAGCAACATCGACATGTCAAGTAGTGTGGATAAGAAGAATTATGTCAAATTAGATGCAAGATCAGGAAGGAGCAACACAAATTTACTATGATAATAATTCAACAATAGAACTATAAAAAACAATAATTTTCACAAAAGGAGAAAGCACATTGATACTAGATATCATTTCATCTGAGAACTTATCAACAATGGTGAAATATATCTTGAATTTTGCAAGTCAGATCAATCTGCAGATATCTTCACTAAGCCATTGGAAAAAGAAATATTTGAACATCTAAGGAAAGGTTTGGGAATCATCAAGAAGTCAAGCTTAAGGGGGAGTATTAAAAACTGTAATCTTGACTACCACCGACCAACCATAGCTGACCAGTAGCCAGTTGTCTAGTAAACTTCCAACCACCCATTCGTCTAATAAGTAAACTTCACCGTCCAACAACAAAAAGAATAGTAAAACATGCTTGTAAAATATACTATAAATAGATCATTTCAGAGTTGCATCAGGCATACTTGTAGCTTCCTCTTTTTCTTAATAAAATTATGAGCATCAACTCATATTTAATCATATTTTCTATCTTATTGCATTTTTAGTTCTTGTGTTTTTAGTTTTCTTCTTGCATTCTCTACCTACAATATCTTATCCTTAGAACTTTGAAAAAAATTGCCACCCAACACAATTGTTTTGACAACAATTTAAGTCTCTATACTTACCACCAGGGGCTATCTCTGTGTTCCTTCTCCTCTCATGAATTTGATTGAACTATTTAGGATCAAGTTTTTTAAAGAGCTAATCTTTTTCAAGATTGATTGAAAACCTCTCAAGCATTATTTTGAATAATTGGACATATGATCACACTTCAAATTTCTATCGTATTTTAGGAAATTTTTGTGATAGTAAAAAGGGTTGTGAAGCTTCCCAACATTTTGAAATCATAAAATTTATCTTTTATTATTTTTAAGTTTTTATAAATAAAAAAAACGATCTTAATAACAACTTATTAGAAAGGAATCTTAACACCTGCATATGAAAACAACACCTAGGCTTGCACAACAAGGGTTGCCTCTATAGCAAGGGCTGCAACTTCTCTTTCAAGTTCATCTTTCTTTACACCAAAAACATTATCAACAACCTTTCCATGCTTGATGAATATAAATGTAGGAATGACATCCACATCCCACTCTTGAACCTGCAAAGCATATATTGAGGCGTGGATTCATTAATAGTCAAATAAAGAGATCTAGGTAAGGGAATAAGCTAGCTATGGAGCAAACCTCCCTCCATCGGACGGAGGAGGAGCAAAGTCAACGTTGACTTTGCTCCTCCTCCGTCTGATGGAGGGAGGTTTTCTCCATAGCTAGCCCATGCCCTAGGTAAGTGCAGAGGATTAAAAGTCAAAAGGAACACATGTGAGAAAATAAAAGCATTGGAAAAGGAATCCTCGTAGAATATAGAGAACTTGCAAGGAACATTATAAAATAATTCAGTTGAAATGGTAAGCAGAAAACAAATTCATAATGGAAAAAAAAAAACAAAAATAAGTAAGGGTTTAATCGAACCAATTTACATGTTTTGATTAGTGACTCCGTATCAACATTCCTGTAGGAAATAGGTTGTAGTTTAGTATAATTTCCACTCATTTAAGCTATAATGTCTTCAAAGAAACACTCACCAAAAGACCAAGAATTGATTGCATAACTAAAACATGCAAAAGAAACTAGAGAGCAGTTTCAAAAATCATTTTATGACAATGCAACAAGTCTTTAATACATCACAAGGGCCATATTCAAGAATACATTGTTAGAAAGATTGAATTCTCTGCAGAACGACTTAATGAAAGAAAAAGGTGTATAATACAATGAAGCTCACATACTGATGCAACAGTTACAAAGAATGCATCTCGCCCTACAGGATTGCACCTCGTTGTCGACGAAGGGGTTCCGACACCTATTTTATACCCTGTAGCCCAGGGCATATTCCAATTCCAGTTATAGTTCCAGTCTCAGCAACATGGGATCCAGTCTCATTTTACCGAGGAAATGGCGAAGTAAAAAGTAGGAGAGGATTAGGTAGCAGTGAGTCGAAAAGCTATTGCGAAAGCAACGCGGTCAGTTTCAGTAGCGACTCTGGGGGAAGACCGCTGCAACAATTACCTTGAGTTACCGTGCAATAATAATTTCCTTTTTTTGGGTTCCTTGAAATTCTAACCTTTTTTTTTACACGATGGGTTAATATTCGACCAATACTTCGATGGGTCAATCTTTAACATACTACTTTTGCTCCGATTAATATATGCAGCTAAATAAAACATGCATTCACAATGTGGTGACATATCAAAGCATTGTGGCCACAAATAAAAAGTTGGAAGTTTACTAGGATGTTTCACCTTTTTACAGGCTTCGGATCTCAACACTTTTCAAAAACACAGAGCCTGAGCTCTTGAACTCACTTCTCTCCTCTCTATTAAAAATCTTTTTTAGTTACAAATATATAGACTTAAACTCTTCAAGACGTGAACTCTTCATTCTATCAGACTGTCTGACAAAATCTCAACTCTTACAGAGTCGACTAAGATCTAATATGAATCTGTGATTAATTAATATTTCCAACACTCCCCCTTGATTATGAGCAAATGGGGATCTTTAAACCAAATTTTACAAAATGTTTCAGAGCTAAAACTTGCTATGTTCATGACTTTCATTGTGTATTACTGTCATTCCAAGATAAATTCGTAGACACTAGAATGTATCCCTTTCCAATGGTTTTGTAAAGATTGCTACAAACTGATCTTTAGACCTGCAAAATTCTAAACAAATTTCTTTGTTGTTCACCAATTCTCTTTTGAAATGATACCTTGTGTCGATGTGTTTGGTTCTTTTATGGAACACAAGATTCTTTGACAAAGCAATGGTTGAACTGTTGTCGTAGAAAATGAGTGTTGGTTCTTGTTGGTTTTGCGACATGTCTTTTAAAATTATCCGCATCCAAACAGCTTGGCATGCAGCCCCTGTAGCTGCAACAAAGTCTACTTCTGCTGAAGATAGTTACAATGGGTTGTTTCTTTGAATCCCATGACACAACACCTGTACCAAAATGAAATGTGTACCTAGATGTGCTCTTCCTGTCATTTGTGTTGCCTCCATTGTCACTGTCAGTGTATCGAATGAGTTTAAAACTTTTTGAGGTTGAATACATAATACCAAGATCCTTTGTGCCATTTACATAACACCAAGATCTTTTGGTGACTCCATGAATCTTGAGATCACACTTACTCCATACATTATGTATGGTCTTGTCACAATTAAATACATAAGGATTCTAACTAGCCTTTTAAACAACATAGGATCTACAGTTGATCCATCATCATCCTTTGCTCAATTTTAAACCTGTTATTATTGGTGTTGGGGATACCTTGCACTTAGACATATTAAATATTTTTAAAACTGCACTTGCATACTTTGAATGTGATATAAATATACACTTTCAGACTATTGAACTTCAATTGCCAGAAAACACTTCATAAGCCCTTAATCAGTCATTTCAAATTCGCTTTCTGTGACTACATTAAAATCCTTTATGCCAAAATCACCAGTAAATATTAAATCATTTACATATAGGAAGACAATTAGCATGTTACCTTTCTCATTAACTTTGGTGTACAACATCGGTTCACTTTCACTTATGTGAAATCCATTTTGAGTGAGATAGGAATCAATGCGACTGTACCAAGCTCTAGGAGATTGCTTCAAACCATAGAGTTCCCTTTTCGTCTTGTACACTTTGTGCTCTTGACCTAGAACTTCATATCCTTGTGGTTGTTCCACATATACTTCCTCCTCCAAATAACCATTCAAGAATGTCGATTTAACATCCATTTGATAAACATGCCATTTATTTTGAGCAGCAAAGGACAAAACTGTTCTGACCGTGTCCATGCATGCGATTGGTGTGAAGGTTTCATTGAAGTCTATGTCGAGTTGTTGTGTGAACCGTCTTGCTACCATTCTTTCCTAGTTCTTCTGCGCATTCCCATCAAAATCTTGCTTAGTCTTGTAAATCCATCTGATGTTGCTTAAATCCTTATCTTTTGGCACATCTACTAACTCCCATGTTTGGTTCTTCTCAATGCATTTTATTTCTCCATCCATAGCTTGGTCCCATAATTATTCTTCAACCGCTTCCTCAAATGTTAGTGGATCATCTATTTGAGAAAATAATGCAAAAGGATAGAATGAATTTGGTGTACCATCTTCATATATTTCATGCATACTTCTTGTCTTTACTAGATATGTCGATGTCGACCTCGACAAACTGCTTAATGGAGTCTATTGTCCTCTTGGTGTGCTTGTTGGTGTAGCTTGAGTTGTGACTTGTGTCGAATTTCCTTGTGTTGAACCATGTCACGGTGTCATGGGAGTCGATGGTGCTACGACATTTTTAATTTCATGTGGTGTTTGAACCACTTCCTCTGCCATGTCATCATGCTTGACATTTGACACAATCTTGACATTCTTCTCTACAGCTCCATCACATGATTCATTCTCAATAAATTGAACATTGTGACTGATGATTACTTTACTTGCGACAGAATCATACAACTTGTATGATTTTGTGTCTTCAGAGTAACCAATAAAAATACATGTATGTCCCTTGTTGTATCGTTTCTTTCTCAGGTCATCTAGAATATGAGCATATGCGACACAACCAAAAAAAATTAAATGAGAAACACTATGATTTATACATGTCCATGCTTCTTGAGTAACTTTATTGTTCTTTGTCGAACACTTGTTCATAATATATACAACAGTTACAACTACTTCAACCCAATATTCATTTGGAAAATGCTTAGCTGGCATCATGATGTGCACCATCTCCATAATGGTTTTGTTGTTTCCCTCTACGACACTGTTCTGCTGAGGTGTATACCGCACAGTTAATTTCTTGTGTATGCCATGGGTCTTGCAAAAACTTAGGAATTCATTCGCATAAATATGATGCATTTAGTTGTTTTAAACATTTCAAGGCACTCATGGAGAAAATATACCCATGTTTTTCTTGATTGAGCATCAATAAAAGTAAGAAAATAATTGTAGCCACCCATGAATGATGTCTGCATTGGGACACAAATATCAGAGTGCACAATATCAAGTGGTGTGTGTGCTCTATATGACTTTTCGACTGGAAAAGTATCTCTATGTTGCTTTCCAAAAATGAATCCTTCACAAACTCTCTCCGTTTTCTCTATTAATGGAAATCCTTTCACCATATTCTTTGTGTGCAGTAGCTTCATCCCACCAAAATTCATATGTCCAAATATGAAATGCCATAGCCAAGACTCAACCTAAACTTTTGTTTTAAATGTTGCTTGAAAATCAACTATCGAGCACCCAATATGCAAGTAGATTACTACCAACGTACAGAGTGTACAATATTTATTGTCAACCTGGAAAAGTCTTGTATTTCAAGGATAAAATGCACAGTATATGCTTAAACACAAAGTCACTGCAATTGAACAAAACTATCCTCTGTTCCACTATGCTCATCCTAAGAATCATTGTAATCCCATTTATCTTCTAAATGCTACAATCACAATTACCTTCTGCTATGCTTTGATCTAAAAATGGAAAGATAAACATAATATCCAAATTGCAATTGCAGATGAAAGGAAATCCATTCCCATCCCTGAATGATTAATTCACCTATTCAATCTGATTACTCTAGAAAACCACAAGCATAAATTGAATAATGATCTAGGAATTCAAATGCAAGGATTGAGTCGGCTACTCTAAGAAACTGAAGTGCAAGAATGAGATTCGGTAATCATAACAATAAAAACAAGTTGCAGAGATTCATGGAACAAAAACTAAAGATCTCAGGATGAACAGAGCTATTACAGCTACCACACGAATTGCATAAAAGGTAATTACCTACTCAGTTGACTGTCACATGATACCACTACAGATCTCCAAGGAATGCAATCACAACATACTGTAAATCTACACTTGCCACAGCTGCTTATGAAAGGAATGGAATCAACATAACATCACACGACAAATGAATTAAAAAGTCCTAATTTAACTCAGCAATCTCTGTGGAAGGAGGGCCCAGCCTTCACACAGAGATGATGGTTGAACAAGCGTGAAACTCTTAAATCAGAAATAACTCCTTGTATTAAAAGACAAAATGGTTACACAATTCCTTCTCATAGCTAATACAATGAATGAATTATATGTTCAGAAACCCCCTGGGTCGAGACAATTCTCCATATTTATACCATGTGGATCATAACATCTGATCCTATTATGGGGCAGCCATGAAGATCTCTGATCTTCAGGTGCCCTAAATGATGATAGCTGTTACAAACGTGGCATGATAAGAAAATAGAAAGCACAGGGAAACTGTTAATCACCCTAGGAGTAGCAATAGTTTCTGATTACGACTACACCCGAGCAGCAATGTACTATGGATATCCAAATATGGCGCATTCTGTTATAGCTGCCTTGTCATAGCTCTGACCGAGATATCGCATTAGAACCGCATTCGTTGGGTGATGATAGGATGACTGAGGATCAACTTAAGCAGTGGATATCCATCCTTTTCGAGACTTGTTCAGCCCAACCTTCCTGCAGTCCACTTATCTCAAACTACCTTTATAAACCATAACATGTTAGCACATTTGAGAGATACACAGTTTTAATTATCACAATCATAAGTATTAATAAAATAAAGCAATGACCAGTCATACCTTGGTAGTTTGAAGAGTAGAGTGGGGATAACATGTATGATTGGTATGATGAATGGGATAGGATAGGGGAAGAAGAGGTGATTAAGGATGGTTAAAAGAGGCCATTTCTAGGCCCAACATCTCCCACCAACTATCCTGTTGCATGTCCTCATGCAACAACCTGCATCATTCAGAATCTGAATCTTGTACTAAGCTCTGTTCGTGAAGAGAGGAAAAATTGTAAGGGAAATCAGGCACCCCTTCTTTCTCTAAGAACCCTCTGTGAGCAATCCAATGCCTCAAGCATCGCTGATCCTCTGTCTTATTTAACGAGAAGTCCACTCTATACATTTTTGCTGGCCACCAGAGGAGGGGGAATTTAAACTTCAAACCCAACCAATTAACCCCACATTCCCTGATACTTCCAACATAGCCTTTGACCCTGGAAAGTGCCTGTTCTAAATTCCTGAAACAATAGGGGTCTCGGCTTCTGAGTATAGGAGAGGCAGCCTGCCATCTGTGCTTACTCCCTTCCAATGCTGCTTGCTAGTGTATGGAAATATAGTCGGTGCAAGTATAGATCACTTCCTCCTGAAGTCCCATTATGTGCTGAACCTGGATAGGACATGAAAGCAAACTTTTATATCGAGCAAGAAGAATACCAGGATTCTGAGGCTCACTTCGAACCCATAGGTTAGAGTGAGATTCATTGTCAGAAAAGGTTTGAAAATACCTTTCCCACTGAGCATGATTGCTCACAAAAGAAGAAAAATCCCTCAGCTGAACATCCCCTGAAAAAGGAACAGAATTTGAATGGCAATCTAGAGGGAAAGCCATCTCATGCAAGTATAGTTCACACAGCAAATTTTGATCTTCAAAATTACTTCCAAAAAATGTTTCCAAAAACTTTGTTGAGGTCGTTATTTCAAATGACCTCCCTTCTTTCATAGCTTTCAATTTAAACCAAACAAACTGTTCAAACAGAAAAACGGGGTAAGAGGAAGAAGGCATCCTGGTGCCCATGAGTTCTTGAGAGAGAGCATACATCTACACTTTTTCCTTCTGCATGAATTGGAACTTTTTCAGCTCTCTCAAATTGATTTGTAGCTCTTCCTCCTAAACTCTCTAGGTCATGCGTTCTTCTGCCTACTTCTCTTCCAATCCCCTAATAATTTTTCTATGCTCACTAAGAGAAATCATCCCTCTCTGGTATTCCTCCACCTGGCTCTTCCATTTGATCACCTCCATTCTCAGAATTGAGACTTCTATTGTAAGGTTCAGGATTTCCTCTTTATGATGTTCCTCTTTGTCTGAGTCCAGGTCGATGAAATTTCTAAGGAGCTCAGCCCTCACCTTGTCTCTTGTTGTGCCGCCTTGGGCACCCTGCACATCCGAAGCTATTTTGAGAGTTGTTGGTTCTTGTGTGATAGAAACTTCCTCTGGATTTTCTTCAACAGCCACATCCATCACTCCTAGAGACACTGGTTCTTGTGTAACAGTGTCTTCTTTTTGGGCAATCTACACATCTGAATCTATTTTGAGAGTTGTTGGTTCTTGTGTGACAGCAACTTCCTCTGGATTTTCTTCAACAGCCACATCCATCACTCCTAGAGACACTGGTTCTTGTGTAACAGTGTCTTCTTTTTGGGCACCCTGCACATCTGAAGCTATTTTGAGAGTTGTTGGTTCTTATGTGACAGCAACTTCTTCTGGACTTTCTTCAACAGCCACATCCATCACTCCTAAAGATATTGGTTCTTGTGTAACAGTGTCTTCTTTGTCCTTCTGCTGCTGAGATTGGATGTCTTCTTCAGTGTGCAGCTGCTCCTCAAGGCTTTCAGTATCGCTTGAGGATTGTGTCTGGACTTGTTCATCTTCACTCAAATGCATATGAGGGATGATATCCACTTCAGGGTTATCTTCTATTTTCATTTCAAGAGTCCTTGCTGCAACCTCCATGGATGTTGGTTCTTGTGTGACAACATCCTGGCTTACTTCTTCATCCCCCTGTTGTTCCAGTTCTTCTTCTATGATTTCTGTATCATGGGAACATTCTGGGGTTATAGTGCAGAGTTCTTTATTAAGCTCCAGAGTGTCCTCCATCCCAAGTTCTTCTCCCATCTGGCCAGCCATTTGGACACACACACATAGGGATGCTGGTTCTTGTGTGACAGCACCCTGTTCAACCTCATCATTGTCTTTCCTTTGTGGCTCCACTTCTATAATTTCTATGTCGTGGGAGCACCCCAGGGTCAAAGTACAATATTCGTCCCCACCATCAGGCATGATTTCATCCCTTGGTTCCTCTGTCCCAGAGTTAGTGGCAACTTCATGCTGGTTCTTGTGTGACAACATCTTCTTTTTCTACAACTCCCTCTATTGTAGGTGCAGACTGTTGTGTTGTACAGGAACGAATTACAATCTTGTGGCCTGCTTCCTTAAATATTTCCCCACAGGTGGGACAGACCACTCGCTCTTCTTCCTTGCCAGGCTCGGTAGAATTTGATCCCTCAAATTGATCCGCAGCCTCCACCAATGTGTGCATTTTCCTTTCACCTTGTTTCCTGCAGGTTTCTTTCCAAGTTTCCAATTCCCTTCTAAGTATTTGGACTTCTTCTTTTAATAGCGTATTCTCAAACAAAAGTCCTTCAATTTGGGGTTCTTCCTCGACTGGACCTTGTGGGGCATCAATTGGCCTGGGTTCAAGAATAGGGAACTCAATCTGTGCCTCTAAGGTTTCCCATCTTTTTCTTGCTGCTTCTGCTGCTGCAGCTGACTTGGTTCTTTTCCTTCTTATTGGTGGGGTTATCTTAATTTCATCAATTGATCTCTTTCTTTTCTTTTGTGGTGCTGGAATATCAGGATTCACAACTGAGGTAGAAGGAATGTCCCTAGTTCTAGCATTTTCTTGTTCCTCGGGTTGTTCTTCCTCAATCAAAGTTCCTCCCCACTCAGGTGAGGATTCAATGGTCACCAGCTCAATATTTCCTTCCATTGCCATGGCTCTGTCACCCTCAGGTTCAATTGTCACAGCATTTAGTGCTGCTCCAATTTCACCTTCTGCTGTCGGAGTTGCCCTGTTATTTGGGTCTTCCACAGGATTTTTATCTACATCCTCTCTCAATTTCTCTATTTGTTCCCCTGGTTGCTCTTCTTCTGATCCAGTTTCATCTCCCTCCCCAACTACATTGGAGGGGCTCCGGTCCTCCTATTGTGGTTCGTGTCCCCCGAGCTGCGGATGGGCCTGTTCCTGTTCTATTGGGACACCGGGAAAGGGAGCAGGTTCCTGAGCTCAAGATGTAAATTGCTCCCAAGTTATATTATATTGAGCAAGGGTCCTCAAGATAATTAATTTGATGAGGCCATGGTGGGTCAGTGAGGCCAGTGGATGCTTAGCAGTTTGAACAAACCCCGCCATGTGATGCAAATCATGAAGCAGATAATATGGAATGTTCAACAGAATTCTATGGCGGAGATGAGATAGTAAAGGCAGTTCAGAATTATAAACAGTTTGGTACCTACCTTCATAAGTGATGTATTTCTTGAGGAAGACAGCAACCTGGTCCCATGGCTGCAGTAATGACTGCAGTGCTATCCCTCTTCTTGATGTTTGAACCTGCTCCCCCTCTATTAAAAAGTCTTGCAATGCTGTAGTAGTGGGGACTCGACATCCAAACCAAGCCCTTCCCACCTGAGGGATGGCAGTGACCTCAGATATAATGGCCTCAGAAACTTCGATGCGCAACCCCCAAACCTCTGAGTAAGTTTCTGTGAGGTTCAGAGCAAATTGTAAGGATGCTTCACGATTGAATCCGTCCAGACGTTCGAAAAATTCTGTCCAACCAGCGGCTTGAAAGATGGTGAAGACCGCAACATTTCTCCTGAGCACCTGTGTATTTGAAGGCTCGTAATGAGCTAGAATCCCCATGGTTCTGGATTCAGACTAAGTTTTCTATTCCACAGATTACAGAGTCCGACAATGGAGATTATGACACAGAAGATGCATGGATCGCTGAGAGGAGATGTTAGGGAATGGGCAAATTTGGAAAGTTTTAGCACACCAAATTATTTGAAATCTCATTCTGAATTGGGAAAGGTGGCGGTTATTAGTCTTTACATCGCACGGGGGAAAGAGTTAATTAGGCAATAATGGGCATACAAATAGAGGTAAGACTGATATTGTTAAATCATATCAATACTTAATCACGTGATTAATCAAAGCCATACCTTTGAGACTGGGCGCTGGATATCCTGCGAAAAATAATGGAACGTGTGGTTGTTGATGTTGCGGAAGCCGAACTCGTGCGCAGTCATTAATTATAATTATTATAACCGAAATACTACAATAATTCTTTCCGCTAGTTAAGCACAAACCATCACATCCAAATGGTCAGAATTATGGAAAAAAAAATGTCACCTTATGGACTAGATTGTCGGCACGAGAAGGAGGAATCGGAGCCATATCTAGCAGATTTAGTGGCGTAGAAAGAAATTTTCCAATAACACAGGAATTACCAGCGTAGGTTTTGAAACAGAGACGCGGCCATTAATGCTGGAAACATCCTCCAAATATAGCGAATTTGCAGCCGCCAGAAAAGATGTCGCGGCCATCGGAAAAAGAATCACGGCCGTCGGGAAAGATGTCGCAGCCGTCGGAAAAAGGTTCACGGCTGCCGGGAAAGATGTTGCAGCTGTCGAAAAAAGGTTCACAGCCATCGGAAAAAGGTTCACGGCTGCCGAGAAAGATGTCGCAGCCATCGGGAAAAGAGATTACGGCCACTAGGAAAAAGGATCACGGATGCCGGGAAAGAAGTTGCAGCCGTCAGGAAAAAGGATTACGGTCGCCGGGAAAAATGTTGTAGCCGTCAGAAAAAGGTTCACGGCTGCCAGGAAAGGTGTCACAGTCGTCAAAAAAAAGGTTCACAACTACCGAGAAAGAAGTCACAGCCGTCGGAAAAAAGGTTCACGGTTGTCGGGAAAGAAGTCGCAGCCGTCGGGAAAATTTATTTAAGGAAAAGAAAATATGGCACAGGAAGGCACAGGAAAATGACTCCCATTCGACAGGCCCAATCTAATCATACCCCTGGGGCCCTTCCCTGCAATTCTTGGAAAAACAACAGCAAACAAAGAAGATCAAATGTAAAAGGAAAAAAAACAATATAATGAAATAGGGAAAAAAAAACAACAATTATTTATGTACAATAATTCAAGCGCGATTTACAGTGATCACTTAAGGATTGACAGAGGCAGAGAGAAGTTCCTGCCCTGGTGTTAGCTGATAATCTAGGTCAGCGGCAATTTTCAAGATAAATGCATCTTTTGAAATTGGCTTACAGTACAGTCGCAGCCTATGACCATTAGCAAATAATGGTACGCGGTTTTCATCAATGGTCACCAGGCAAACAGTGCCGTTATCAAATACCATGTCTACTAGGTATGGGCCTAGCCACCTTGTGCGTAATTTGCCTTTGAAATATATTTTGAATCTGGAATCGTGTAGTAATGCCCAGTCTCCCTCACAGAAGACCTTATTTTTAATGAATCGGTCATGCCAATTGGATCTCTGTTGCTAAATTAACACAATCTGGTCTACTGTAGCTAACCGATTCTCGTCCAGTTCGTTTAGTTGATTTGATCTTCTTTTCTGGGCTTCAGTTACATCTAGATTCACTTCGGTGGCTTTCTTCAGGGTCTTGATTTCAAATTCAATTGGAAATATGGCAATTTTTCCATACACTAAATCATAAGGAGAGAAACCTGTGTTGTTACGCCAAGTCGTGCGATATGCCCACAGTTCTTCCGGAATCTTGTCAGCCTAATCTTTTCGATGGCTCTTAATTGTCTTGGTAAGGATGGCTTCAATAACTTTATTAGTTCTTTCCACCTGGCCATTGGATTGGGGGTGGTAAGGTGAAGCCACCCTATGCTAAACATGATACTTCCGTAGCAGGGCTTCAAATTGATGCGACATAAACTACGGTCCCCCATCGGTAACTACTTCCTTAGGTACCCCAAAACAGGTAAAAATTTCACTGTATAGAAATCCAATCACAGCCTGGTCATTAGCCTTAACCAAGGCTACAGCTTCTACCCACTTGGTCATATAATCAGTACAGACCAGAATGTAGGCTTTCTATTTGGAATGAGGGCTGATAGGGCCAACGAAATCCAGAGCCCATCTATCAAACGGTTCAACTACTGCTTGAGGTTGTAGAGGCATCTAATCTGTTCTATTGGGTTGGCCCATCCTTCGGTAGCTGTCACAGGACTGAACATACCTTTTAGCATCCCTGAAAAGAGTTGGCCAATAGTAGCCCATCCTCAGCGCTTTGTGCCCTATCCTTCTGTCTACAAAGTGTCCCCCACAAGGTTCATCGTGACAGGCTTTCAGTATGTGAAAGATTTCATCTTCCCTTACACACCTTCTAATCTCAAGATCAGGACCTGTGTAGAAGAGATGACCGTTTACCCAACAATACCTGGCACTTTGCTGGATGATTTTCCTCTTTTCTCTTTTAGACATATGTGGCGGGAGCTTTCCTGCAACCAGATAATTAGCGACGTCTGCATACCAACGGGAATGAGCTGAAAGTGCGAATAGATGTTCATCTGGAAAAGAGTCCTCAACAGGAAAATTATCATCACTATTAGTGAAACGAGATAAAAAGTCAGCGACAACATTTTCTTTCCCAGGTTTATCTATGATGGTAATATCAAATTCCTGTAATAATAAGAGCCACCTGGTCACTCTGGCATTAGTGACTGGTTTGTTCATTAAATATTTAATGGCAGAGTGGTCAGTGTGCACAAACATAGGATACCCAGTAATGTAATGTCGAAATTTATTAATGGAGTAAACGATAGCTAAGAATTCTTTTTCAGTGACAGTATAATTAAGTTCAACAGGGGCTAAGTTTTTACTAATATAATAAATTGCATAGGGTACTTGACCATCCTACTGTCCTAAAAATGCTCCAATGGCGATATCAGAAGCATCTGAAGAAATATGAAAGGGTAGGGTCCAATTAGGTCCCCTTAAGATAAGGGTTGTGGACAGCTTCTCCTTAAGCTTAACAAACGCTATCTGGCATGCTTCACTCCAAACAAACTACGCATCTTTCATTAACAGAGAAAACAAAGGATAAGCAAGTTTGGAAAAAATTTCTATAAATCTCCGGTAGTATCTAGCATGCCCCAGAAAACTTCACACCTCATTTTGAGTTACAGGAGTAGGTATATTTTTTATCACCTTGATTTTTGAGGGGTCCACCTGAATGCCATTGATAGAGATGAAATGCCCCAATACTACCCCTTCACTCATCATCATATGGAACTTTTCAGTGCTTAAAGAGAGTTGTTTCTGTTCACAGCAAGTTAAAACTTTCTTTAAATTTTCCAATGCTTCCTCAAAATCCTTGCCGTAAGGAGTAAAATCGTCCATAAATATTTCCATACTATCATTAACTAACTCAGAAAATATGCCAATTACAGCTCTTTGAAATGTTGCTGGTGCATTACATAAACGAAAGGGAAGCACTCTATAGGCAAATGTTCCCCATGGACAAGTGAAGGTAGTTTTATCCTGGTCCTCAAGAGCAATCTGAATCTGATTGTACCTGCTAAACCCATCCAGGAAGGAGAACAACTTCTTCCCCGATAGGGTGTCGAGTACTTGGTCAATAAAGGGAAAAGGGAAGTAATCCTTTTGTGTGGCTTTGTTCAGCTCCCTATAGTCGACACAGACTCTCCATTTACCATTTTTCTTGGGTACAATTATGAGCGGGGAAACCCACTCGCTATCTGAAATAGGATATATAAATCCTGCTTCCAAGAGTTTCTGAATTTCTTCCTTCACTATGTCCCTCAGATTGCGGTTCATTCACCGTTGAGGCTGACACACAGGCTGGGAGTCGCTTTTAATATAAATACGATGGGTGCACAAATTAGAGGGAATACCCCTCATGTCTGTATACTCCCAGGAGAACACCCCCTTGTGTTCTTTCAAGAGACTGATCAGGTGCTTCTATTCATTTAAGGAGAGATTAGGATTAATATTCAAGGTTTTTCCAGACTCTACCTCAATAGGAATACTTTTCAAGTTTTTCAATACAGGGATTATGTGTGTGTCACCGACTAGTGTTTCTTCTGTGAGATTTTCTTGTTCTTCCTTGCCCAGAGTAATGTGCAGGATTTGATAAACTTCTTTATTGATTGAAGTGGGTTCACTGATAAAATTATTAATAGCATCATCTTCTGTTTTATTCTTAAAAGTTAAGGCCTTCCCTATAGTTAATAGTGGCTGAACATCCTCCTATTCCTCTGGCTCTATCCAAAAAGAGGTTTTAGCCTCTAGACTTGGCCGAGCTGGAGGATAAAGGGTGAGGTTCTTAGTCTCTGTGCCATCAGATATGGTCATAGACCCAGATCGACAGCTGATGCAAGCATCAGCTATGGCCAACCAAGGTCTTCCCATGATTAATGGGTGTCCTCCTAGCTGCGACTTTGGTTGTAACACCAAGAAGTCAGCAGGATATTCCCATGAATTGACTGAGATGACGAGATCATCCAGAATTCCTTCAGGTTTAATGGTAGATCTGTCCGCCAGTTCTAAAACAGTAGGGGTCAGTCTAAGATTAGTGGGCCCAAGTTTTCTTACAGTCTCAATTGTTATGACATTAATCGTTGCTCCTAAATCTACTAGTACATTGGGTATCTTTGTATGCCCTATCTGCACAGTGACAATGGGATTTCCAGGGTTGTCATACTTAGTCACAGGGGTTTTTCCTATTATTAATGCATATAATTTCCCTATGACGTGAACCATGGGAGGATCCCTAGGCTTCCTTCCTGGTTTCTTGGTGCACAGGTCCTGAACAGTTCTAGCATAAATAGGTACATCTTGAAGAGCTTGAAGGAGGGGGATTTTAACATCAAGGTTTCTTAACTCTCCTAGGAGGTTAAACTGAGGTTGTCCCCCTGCCCTTGGTAGCATTAATCTCTTGGGGTACGGTGGTTTCCTAATCAACTGGGTAGGCTGCGCATTTCCAGATTTATCATTTGGTGTTTCAGTCGCCCCATCTAAGGGATGCTCAGCATCTTCAATAATAGGAATTGTATCGAACGGATGTTGTGGACTCACCCCTTCTTCATGCACAAAAGGTGGAGCATCTTCTGTAATTACGGGTTCTACTATTTTCCATGATCGTAAACGAATATCACTGCAAGGTACATGGGAAGGAGAGTAGGTCGGCATGTTGACAGTATCCAATTGATGGACTATTTTATTATTCGGGTTAGGATTAGGTTGGGAAGGCAGCTGAGGTCATATTGGTGCATTAGGGACAGAATTGTTATGCAACTGCAGTTGCAATTGCTGAGGAGCATATTGAGGATATTGAGGGTATTGAGGGTATTGAAGAGAGTACGATGACTGTTGTGGTGGAGGTTGTTGAGGAAACTGGTTCCCTGGATGGAAATTCCTCCATCCAGGAGACCACGAAGTAGGTTGGTGTGGTGGCTGTGTCCAGGGATTCCATGAATTATAATTTTGTATTGCAGGTTGGGAAGGATTCCACTGAGCATAATTTGAAGGGAACTGTGTATTCACATTTTTCATATTATTCCAATTGCTCATATTATTCAAAAATGGAAACGAGTCTAGGGGTGTACCTTGGTTTCGAGGCTGCCAAGGTTTCTTCTGTGCAATGAAATAGGCCGATTCCACCTCTGGAGTTGATGCCTGCAGGACAGCCTTCACTTGGGGAAGTGAGGGACATTCTTTGATGTTGTGGTTCAGCTCGCACAGCTGACACACCTCTACTTTATCAAGCGGGCACTCCCTCAGAGGATGATTCTTTCTACATCGAGGGCAGAACACACCTAGTGTGATGTCCTCCACTACCTGTTTTTGTTTTGCCTTCAGGACGTCAATTTCCGAGGAGATAGAGCTCATCATTTCTGTTTTAAAATTTTCAAGGATATTTCCTATCTCTGCATGGGTGGCTCCTCCATTAGATGACTTCTGAGTTCTGTCGAAGACATCGCATTCTAGCTTATCCTGTTTGTCCTACCTGTTGTTCCTGGAAGATCCCCTAGAGTACCTCTTACATAATTCCACAATATTTCCAAAAGATTCCTTGGACATATCTCCCTTTCCTAGTAGGTTTAACATATCTAAACAATCATCCCTAATCCCACGAAGTAGGATTATCTTGAGCACATCTAGCCCCATATTCGTCTTCCCAGCTCTGTGCACGTTGTATAAAAGCCTTTCCACAAAATCTTCCAGACTCTCGTCCTCCTTCTACACCATTTTGAACAATCCTTCTCTTTTGTCCTTGGTGTTGCAATATTCCTGATATGTCTCCAGGAACACCTGTTTCATTCTGTCCCAATTAGCGACAGTTCCTCCGCCTAGGCTCATGAACCAGCGTAATGCATTGTCCTTCAGAGTGGCAGGGAAGAGTTTTAGCTTTTGTGCATCGGTGACATAATCATAGCTGCGAAAAAGGATATTGAATTCGAAAAGGAATTCATCTGGATCTTCTGCCGCTCTTCCATGGAAGCGAGGCAACACCGATGGTGAGATATTTTTCATAGGGGCAGTCCCCTCTGGCTGTCGAATTGGGAATTGCAGTGTAGCCACCGTTCCTTCAGGAAGGGAGTGATTTTCATGATGATAGTTTTCCCCCATTGCCTCTTCCTCGTCAGATTCATGTCCGTTACTCATCTCCTCTTATGGTTTATCCTCTTCGTTCGTTCCTGCATTCTTTTCCTCGTTCTTTTCTTCGTTCTTTTCCTCGTTATTTTCTTCGTTCCTCCACTGATCAGTAATATTTTGGTGGAACTGTGTCCACTCTTCTTCAGTTACAACCTTCCTGTAAATGTGGTAGATCAGGCCTCTACCAGCAGGTCCAATTGTACCAGCTTTGTCCTCTTTTGCAGGGATATTTGAGGAAGTCACGGCTGCTCGTGTGTTCTCCACTGTCAACCCTGACGCTGGTGCCCCAGGATCGGCAGGGTTTCTTCTAATAGGATTTTCTTGATGGTGAGCCCTGGTGGATGAATCAGCTCTATCAACAAGATCATCAATGAATGTCCTTCTACCCAATTGTGAACCTCGACCACAACCCAAGCCACCTGCATTGTTAGTATTTTGTGGGGTTTTGGGAGTTGAAAGATGATCATGCTTTACCCTTCTCGTATTCATGCAACCCAAATCATTAAAGCAAAGAAAGTAGAAAAGACTGACTAGAAACAATTACAAAATGCAACTAACGATGGTGTTTAATTTTTATCCTTCCATGGCAACGGCGCCAAAATGTCGAGCACCCAATATGCAAGTAGATTACTACCAACGTACAGAGTGTACAATATTTATTGTCAACCCGAGAAAGTCTTGTATTTCAAGGATAAAATGCACAGTATATGCTTAAACACAAAGTCACTGCAATTGAACAAAACTATCCTCTGTTCCACTATGCTCATCCCAAGAATATGTGTAATCCCATTTATCTTCTAAATGCTACAATCACAATTACCTTCTGCTATGCTTTGATCTAAAAATGGAAAGATAAACATAATATCTAAATTACAATTGTAGATGAAAGGAAATCCATTCGCATCCCTGAATGATTAATTCACCTATTCAATCTGATTACTCTAGAAAACCACAAGCGTAAATTGAATATTGATCTAGGAATTCAAATGCAAGGATTGAGTCAGCTACTCTAAGAAACTGAAGTGCAAGAATGAGATTCAATAATCATAACAATAAAAACAAGTTGTAGAGATTCATGGAACAACAACTAAAGATCTCAGGATGAACCGAGTTGTTACAGCTACCACACGAATTGCCTACTCAGTCGACTGTCACACGATACCACTACAGATCTCCAAGGAATGCAATCACAACATACTATAAATCCACACTTGCCATAGCTTCTTATGAAAGGAATGGAATCAACATAACGTCACACGACAAATGAATTAAAAAGTCCTAATTTAACTCAGCAATCTCTGTGGAAGGCGGGCCCAGCCTTCACACAGAGATGCTGGCTGAACAAGCGTGAAACTCTTAAATCAGAAGTAACTCCTTGTATTAAAAGACAAAATGGTTACACAATTCCTTCTCACAGCTAATACAATGAATGAATTATATGTTCAACAATACCCTGGGTCGAGACAATTCTCCATATTTATACCATGTGGATCGTAACATCTGATCCTATTATGGGGCAGCCATGAAGATCTCTGATCTTCAGGCGCCCTAAATGATGATAGATGTTACAAACATGGCATGATAAGAAAATAGAAAGCACAGGGAAACTGTTAATCGCCCCAGAAGTAGCGATATTTTCTAATTACGACTACACCCGAGCAGCAATGTACTATGGATCTCCAAATATGGCGCATTCTATTATAGCTGCCTTGTCACAGCTCTGACTGAGATATCGGATTAGAACCTCATGCCTTGGGTGATGATAGGATGACTGAGGATCAACTTGAGCAGTGGATATCCATCCTTTTCGAGACTTGTTCATCCCAATCTTCCTGCAGTCCACTTATCTCAAACTACCTTTATAAACCATAACATGTTATCACATTTGAGAGATACACAGCTTTAATTATCACAATCATAAGTATTAATAAAATAAAGCAATGACCAGTCATACCTTGGTAGTTTAAAGAGTAGAGTGGGGATAACATGTCTGATTGGTATGATGAATGGGATAGGATAGGGGAAGAAGAGGTGATTAAGGATGGTTAAAAGAGGCCATTTCTAGGCCCAAAATCAACGTTGTCTTTTTCTTTCTTGTCGTAATGCTTGTCTGCTTATTTGCTTTCTTCCTTGAATGCAGTTCCTATATTTGTCTTTCCTTTTATGTCTAGAATTATCCTAAAATTAAACAAGCAATTTCTTGTCATTGGTACTTTTCCTATCAGCTAGTTCCCTGGATGCTTATCTTTAATCACACAATGATTATCTTCCATGTAGACTATGTAACCTTTATGTATCAGTTGTCCAATACTCAACAAATTGCATTTCATTCCTTCGACATAATAAACATCAGACATGTTCTTTCGCTTCCCATGTTTGGTTAGAATACCAACAATACCTTTTCCCAAAACAATGACTTGTACATTATTTCAAAGTGTGACATTAGTTTGAACTGATTTATATAGACTGGAAAACAAACTTGAATTACCAGTCATATGATTTCTACAAACTAAATCCAAATACCATATATCATGTGGACTTTCTTGGACAACATTGCATTCAAGTGGGGATGCACATGCCAAAAAACATGTGCTCAACAAAGTGCTGGTGTTGGTTGACTAATTTTGGATTTTATTTCCTTGGTTATATTGTTTCTTCCTGCGTTCATATGCATAATGACCAAAATTCTTTTAGTAGTGACATTGAAATTTTTATTTATCAAACCTATGACCACTTGGATGACTGGGGTTCTAATGTTGTTCTCTACCCGCGACAGTCATGGGGTTGCTACTGCGTCCTCCTCTGGAAAAACTTCTTCCTATGCCTCTAGAATTATATATCCCCCTGCCTCTTCCACGGCTTATGGATGAATGTGATGGAAATGTACCTTCCAATGATGTATTTTATCTACTGATTCTATGTCCATGATTGATGAGTGAGGCTTGTAACTCATCAATGGTAAATTGTGACATGTCTTTGTTTTCTTCCAAGGTCACGACCAAGGATTCAAATTTATGGGGTAGAATTCTAAGAACTTTTTCAACAAACCTTATGTCTTCCATATTATCTCCATGAGATTTTAGTTGATTTATGAGACCAATAACTAGAGTGTATAATGAGTCCACTGACTCTGTGTCTTTTATTGATAGATATTCAAAATCTCTTCTAAGAATCTGCAACTTAAAAGTATTTACCTTTTCCAAGCCTTTATAGGTGGTTTCCAATATATCCCATGCCTTCTTAGAAGTACTTGTTGTTGCTAATCTTGGGAGTATGTTTTCATGCATGGCTTGGTGTATGTAGAAAATATCCTTTCCATCTTTCTTCCTATGTTCCCTCATGACATCCTTCTCATCTTCCATTATATTAGTATATCTCGTCCGATCTGTTGGTTCTGTATAGGCATTTTGGACTATCTCCCATACATCTTGTCCTCAAAACAAAGCCTTCAATGTTAGAGACCAATATTCATAATTCTTTCCTTTGAATATTGGAGTTTGAAAACTCGACATGTGTGCACTAGAAGTGGAAGCCATATTTTTAATTTTCCTTAGATAAAATATTTTTTTAAGACAAGGTTTCTTTCCTAAACTTTGCTCTGATACCCGATCTTGGGGAAGACAACTGCAATGGTTAACTTGAGTTACCTTGTAGTAATAATTTCCTTTTTTTTGTGTTGTGACACACTACTTTGGGAAACTCAATATTTTTTTTACTCGATAGGTTAATATTTGACCAAAATATTTAGACCGATTAATCTTCGACCAATACTTTGACGGGTTAATATTTGACAGACCACTTTTGGTTGAGTTAATCATCGACCAAAATACTTCGACATGTTAAACTACTCTTGGTCGGGTCAATCCTCGACCAAAATACTTTGATAAGAATTTACCGCGACGTACAAGTCTAAGAGAGACCACTTTTGGTCGAGACACTTTTTTACGTACAGTCATGCATGTCGTCAATTTTCTTTCTTTGCATGTGTTCAAAAAGTTAAATATACCACCTTATCATCAACCTTTATGGATTGGTTGATCTCCACCCTTGATTATTCCTTATGATCAATGGTCCAAGTTTCTCTTGGCATCTATAAATTAAAATCATTAGTCTTGAATCTAGTAAGTGGAATGTAGCTTATGGTATTTATATTTAGCTTGGATCCTCTGGGTACTTAGGCCAATATTTATTGTCCATATGTTGGAGGGTTTTATGAATCTCACTTGAACTCCATACATGTGTATTCTCTTTCAACTATAATTGAGAGGATTTTGATGAATAATAAGAAGGCCTTACTTTTGTGGAATTTTTCCCACCTTAGGGTTTTACTGTGTAAATATTGTCTCATCTCTCTTGTTTTTCTTGCTTCTTAAATATTACTTTTCTATTTGATGCTTTCCATATAAATTTAGATAGATTAAATTGTCTAGTTATATGTTATTTCATATGTTCTTAATCTTACAATATTTAATTACAAAATTGCTTCTTCATGTGCAATAGTAAACATATTTTTATTTGCAATGTCACTCCCAAATCCCTTTGGCTCATGTATATTTAGTGAAAAAATAGGCCTTTATTGTTTTTCCCTTCAATTTTCTGATATTTTTTGCTTCTTTGTTTGTACATCTTGTCCTCCTATTAAGACTACAAATTTATCACCAACCATGCAACCAATGGCCCTTTTAAAAACATTCTTAATTGTATAAGTTGTATTTTTATATTTTGCAACGACAATTTCATATGCATAATGAGATTCATGTTTCTACATTTTCACTCTTTCTCCATTTCTCCTTTATGGTGTCTATTATTCAAACCCCTCTTACATAGATGTAAATCAACATGTTCTCCACAAATATCAAATTCAAAAAACAAACTTTTTACTAACTAACTAATCATCTGCGTTCCATATTTTTTTCTAATTACATTATAGGGATGCAATAATATGTTTTTCACTCTACCATCCTGGTCATAAGAAATACACACTATTTCACATGCTTTTTCTTTCTCGCTTCGTGAAACATCTCACTTTCCACTTCCCATGTTATTTCCAAATTTCATCTATTTTGATTCATCCCTTTATAATGGCATACTTTTTGTACCTTTCGGTGCAATTGTTAGTATTATGCACAATTCTCTATATTGACTTTGTATTCCTATGTCTACTTGGCACTAACACATAACACCATGTTAATGCATAACATGTCAAATATAATATGTTTTTAATAGAAATGGTTAGTAAATTATATGCACAATTCTCTATATTGACTTTGTATTCCTATGTCTACTTGGCACTAACACATAACACCATGTTAATGCATAACATGTCAAATATAATATGTTTTTAATAGAAATGGTTAGTAAATTATATTAAAGAAACATTGTGGATGAAACCGTTAGTAAGAAAGTATAAAAATAAGGTTATATAGTTAAAATTGTCAAAAGAGAGTCCCAAATTATGAAAGTTATTGTCCTCTAGTGTTGATATGATAATATTTTTGGTTCTAACTTTATATATTTGGAAAGTAAGTGCATCAGCAAAAACAGGATTTTTCAATACATTACATAAATAAAATCTAATAGAAATCAAACCCGCTGTGATATTTTCAAAAATTAATAGACTTGGCTGATTGAATGAAATGGGGATGTTTTAGTGCTTGTCCTCATGGTTGTTGTACCATTTCCTCCTCATTTTTCATCATGATTTCTTATCCAATTGAACTTGAAAATTATGTGTGTGTTGCTAACAGGTTACCTTCAAAACCTTTCTCTTTCTCAACCTCCAACTTGCTAACCTTGGCTTACAACATGGCTAATTTGTCTACCATCTTTGGAATCCATTGAGTATTTTTTATATGTTGATGACATATTTCCTTTGTTGGGTTTGAAATTCCTTTGACTAATAATTGAATCCCATGGTATTCCTTTCATTAGGTTTCATTAAAACATTCCTTCATTTCCATTCCTTCCTCAAATCTTCCCATTTTGTTGTGTATAGTGAGGGATAGTCCTCTGCTTCCACCATGTTCCTTTTCTCATTTATGAAGTTTCACACCCTACAATATAGCCATGATTCCCATGTGTGTTTTTTATGCCCAACCAACAGTCACCTCAAAATTATTGTAAATTCGCATTGAGTTTCTCCCACCATAACTACCTTTAACACCGATGACGAATTCAAGGCCTTGCCTTTAGACTTTGCGAATAGAAATAAGGGACACTTCAGACAATTTTTTTGTAAATGAGTTAATCCCACGGATACTTAGTAGTCCCATCTACGCAAAAAATATATTTTCCACCTTTGGTGTGATGAGTTATAATAGGAGGGAGAGTCAAGGATCCATTAATTAATAGTACCCATGCGCCAATTCATGCATGCCATTTGTTCATTTTGAAAAAGTATTCAACATTTCATATAAATGGTTGTTTACAATTCCTAAGAGATAACACATCGTAGGGCTCTCCTCATTTTTCTTTTAAGTGACCAAAGGAAAAAACATTCCTTCATTAGCAAACTCACCAACCCATACTTGAAATGAAATATTAACCCTTTATTTTATTTTAATTTAAAACTAGCCCAAACCCCTAAGCACTTTTTCTCATTTTGAGGATGGTACCTAGGGTAAACCCTAGATTCTTTAGGGAATAATGCCAAGTCAACGATATAGTTTGAATCCATTACAACAATATAATCATTAGAAGTTCAACATGTCATTTATAGTAATAAAACCTAGGTAAATAAGATGACACTGAATCCCAAATTGCTTTGTTACATTTTTATAAATAGTTTTAAATATGAATATATTACAAAATATGTTATTACAATCAAATATTTTAATATTTAATTATTAATACTTCATGGAGCAAGAAATATACAACTATAAATACAACCTTTAATGAAATATATGTGGAATCATTCCCCATATTTTTCCATGCCCAATGGATGCATGTTGCTTACCTCAATTTTACGTGTCATGGGACACAACTCAATGCATTCCAAGTGGAAGTATCCACACTATGAAGAAGAGAAGGTCGCAAACACGTAACATTTCTCTCTTTTTCCCATTTTCTCAGTTTTGAAGCGACGATAAATACAAATTTTAGTTTACGCATATAATATTAATAAGAAATAATAAAAACACCACATCTATATAATGATAATAAACTCAATAGAAAAACCCATTCTGCTTACTAGCTTATTGCATATTCCATGTTAAAGGCAAGGGAGTCAAATACATCATAGAAGTATGTCTCATAAAAGCAACATCCTAGTTGTCCTTCACCCTCTATCATGGAGGAGGAACAATGGTCTTTCCCAAGAGAGAACCCCTCTTTGGAATTCCTATGATATTCACATTTTCTTGTGGGTTTTAACAATATCAGGGAATATCATCAAAGTTATAGTGGCGGTATAATAATTGTTGCAAGTGTCATTTCAATGTGATATATAAACAATTGTTGATGGGTATATGTAATGAACATTTTTTTACCATCCTTTGTATAATCATTTGCACTATTTTCCTTGAACCTTGTTATTATGACATTTCTCATTTTCTTATGAATAATTACCTAGATTATTTAATGTGTGTGATGTACTTTTTTTCTTAGGTGATTTTGAGTAGGCATGCACACATTTCACTTATGAAACTAATGTGATTCCAAGCGTAAGAGAGCATGGACCGAGTCACTAATTTCCTCGATCACGATTCCAAACAACTAGAAGCATGGGGAGTATTCGTAGGGACCTTATCTATATTTGTCACTCCAAAATATGCTAATGATCAAGGAAGCATTTATTTCCCTAGTCAACTCCAATTTCCTCAAAAATTCAAGTTGCACAAGTATTATAGGATTCAAGGAGACATTAATAGGCCTATGTCCACCCAAAAATCCATCTAAAGGGAATATTTGCCATTTAAGAAGAATACATTGTTCATTTCAATTTTGGCACACTAAGGATGGCTATCATGCCCTAGTCCATGTTCCGGGGTAACCATATAAAGTCCTAGGAGATATCATTTTCCTCAAGGGATTAGGCCCATGCATGGGTCCCTAGTCCATAATGTCATCCCTATACGGGGAATATTTATCTTGCAGGAAAGATATGTCCTTTTCAACCTCTATGAGACCAATAATGGTTATCATTGCTTGGCCCATATTATCAAGTCAAAACATAAGGTATAAGGGTAAGGGGTTCATGGGCCATGTGTGATTCTCTATAGCACCACAAATCCCCTACGTACCACATAGGGACTATTTAGCCAATAAGTAAGATATGTTAGTAATTTTAAGGTTTGGCACACCAAGTGTGGTTATCTTTCCCTTAGCCATGAATTTTTTGTGCAAAAAGTCAAGTTTTTGGGACAAAACATTTTTCCTTGGGTCTCATGAACTATGTGTGTGCCTTAGGACACCAAAAGTCCCTACAAAGGGAATACTAGCATGCCAAAAATATTTAGTGCCTCCTTTTATGAATTTTGGTTAACCATGGATATTTATTGTAATTTAGGAAATGTCCAAATTCAAAAGACATAGATTTAGGTCATAACAATTGCATTTGGCCGATAAGCAAGATATGGTATATATTTATATTTGTTACAGTAAATATGATTTCTATGGACTGAGCCATGGACCATGGTATAAATTTAGCGTATAATGCCATACCCATTTCCTTGAGGCTCATGGCCCATCAATGGATGTCTAGATTATAACATAAGGTTTACATAGGGAATCATAACAAGAGATATATGTTCACCATTTTGAGGAAGGGCACACCAATGCTGGTTTTCAAGCCCATGTTATGATATAAGGTTAAATAAAGGCATTAGGTCATTTTTTTCTATAAGATCATGGTCCATGTGCAAGGCCTCAAACCACCACATGTTCCCTCCCTACAGAATCATTAGAAAAGCATAGGTGCTAGTCCACCCCAAACTCTAAGATATAAACAGCTATCAATGTAATTATAATGTTAAAAAACAATTCATTAATATGTGTGTATATATTTAATTAGTATATTACCTTAGATAATTTACATTAACCCTTGATACATTTATGTGTACTTAATAATATTAACAAGAGCCACGTAGGCGATGAAGAGAAGTTTTTTGCAATGGAAGCACTTGTTGAAGGAGTTTCTTTTTTGCACTTGATATGAAGCTAAATAATAATAGCTTAAAAGTTTAGATTGGACCATCAAAGCTTCATGAGATAACTTAGATATGTCTGACAACTATTTTTATTAATGTGATAAACAAACAAAAGCTCTATATACATTTCAGTAACGTGGACGAAAATAAATAGAGTATTTTTAATAGAAGAATTAGCTTCAATTTAAATAATCATTTAACATCATATCTACATTTATTTATTCTTAAAATTAATATAATATAATATAGGTTTTTTTTGTTTTTTTATTAATATAAGAATTAAATGGTTTTATTAATTATATTTTCTTAAAAAATGAAAAACTATTATTTATAATTTTATTTAATATGTGTGTGTGTGTGTGTGAAATCTTTGGTCATCAATTTCATGACCATACATTTTGCAACTTTCAAAACAATTCTTAGTGAAGTGATTTGTAATATATTTTACAATGAGGGAACAATGATTTGGTAAAAAATAATATTCTTTTAGTATGAAAAAATAAAACAATTTTCATTTATCCCATAATTTACCTAGAAGTTAAGAAATTTTGTCAATTTAACCTTGTACGTCAATGTGGATAAAAATTAGGTTTGTTGAGACTTGCTTTTCCACTTAAATGCATACTCATACAATAGCAAACCATGGGATTGAATCTTCAAGGGAGTTAGTTGGGGTTATCAAGAAAGGCCCATACAAACCTTTCGACAATTACATGTTTTTCTCAAGTGGCGACGCATCATGCATTCATTATTTTGAGACCATTTTGAAAATTCTTCATTTGAGAATGCAAAGCCATGAAAAAGGTTATGATAATATTGTACAAGACTTTTTTTTAGAGCATATAGCATACAATTCTGTTTTGAATCATACCATAGAAAATCCCATAACTTGGAGGAGAATCGCAAAACGTAATTTAGAATCTTATACCAAGATAGGAATATTATTGTAGCTGAAAGCCATAGGTGTTGGGTATCAGCTGGGGGTACCGCAAATTTTCCATAGGAATAATTTGATTTAAACATGGCCAGACATTAATTTTCTTCTATAGTCACTTCAATTTTTGAGCAAACTTAATTTCATTCTACATGTCATACAAAAGTTGGTTTCTCTCTTTCTCTATAATGGCGATCGTAGTAAAAGTAGAAATTAGTAGAGAAATTAAGTTCGTACCCGACAATAAATTTTGATGGTGGTTCAGACTAGTGAGAAATTCTTCAAAATTTCTTAATAATAATGTAGTATTGTCAATTGCCTTAAATTCAAAAGTTGCAAAGAGATGATATCCTGAAAAATGACACCATACTGGAAAACTCGAAAACACACAGAGACAATAGGAACCACCCACCAAATTCAAAAATTACATCCAATGTGAGGCTCCTGATACATCTATAATACAAAATTATCCAGAGCATACGTTATCAGAAGATGCTTATATAATTTTATCAAATCAAAATTCAATACTGTCCAATCCTTAATGACTTCCATATTGGGCTCTTTAGGGCATAACACATACTTAGATTTATCCAAAAATGCTTACATTATTTTACCAAAATCAAGATTCAAAACTGTCCAATCCTCGAGGACTTCCATATTGGACTCTAAATACTGTAGAATTATTTCAACTATCGACCAGCCATGCTGGGCTCTTTAAGCTTAAAGTAAGCTATCAATATTCTAACACGAAATTTAAAGTTTTTGCAAGAAACATCTCCTTGTTCTCATTATGATCATTTTGGATTTTTGTGCATGAGAATTGGCTTGGCTTGTGCACCTATGGCTTCACCAACTTCAATGAGAGATATTATATCAAGAACTTTGGTAATATTTGTAAGTTTTAAACCTGTGAAGAGAAGCAAAGCATACAGATTCTTTTAAGCAAAATAGAGATCAGAACACATCATTCACACATAAACACAGTGATTTACCCTGGAAACCCTTAACCAAGAAAAACCAGAAAACCTTGGAGCCACACCTCCTATATTCTCTTTATTACATTATGAATCCTAACAATACAAAATATAGGTATTGTGCAACATCCAAATACCCTAATCCGTTAACCCAGATTAGAAAAATACTCCAATCCATTAACAAGGATTAAGTTACTATGGAAATTGAACCCAAGAGATAGAACAATTACACTCACAAAATTGCTAATCAAACATGCAAAATTCACACCAAAAGAGATTGAAATTGGAGCTTAACACTAATCTGTATTCAATAAGTGTACAATAACCAACCTTGTGAAGTAATAGGATGCTGAAATATATCATTACATGAAAGAATCGAATGCATAAAGATGTCATTCGAAATAGTAAAAAATTAGGCTTACTAAATCTAGTCAAATCCCCCATATGTGCATAAAGCAGTTTCCAAAGATATGAAGATGCTCACGAATTTGCTAAGTCAAGTGGGAAAGATAAAGAGGGATGTAAATACAACTCATACATGATTTTATTTGGAGAAAAGGAGGTAGGATTATGTGGGCAAAAAACAAGTCAACTACACCTAGTCTAGCTTTTCCTTTTGCCTTAAATCAGAATAAAACAAGGCAACTTTTCAGAAAAAAGCAGATATGTTCTTTGGAGGATTTGGAATAAAGTAGATATGCTAAATTGGGTATTCAGGATGTTTCCCAAGCTCTCCATGACTCAATTTTATCATGTGTTGACTTCTAGGACTTGTAGAAGGCAACTAGCATAGAATGGAATCTAGGATACTAGGTAAGAAGACAAAAATAATTAAATTAATGTCTAAGGCAAGTAACTATGGGTTGATTATTCTAACACCCCCCCTTAAGCCTGAATTTATGAGTAAATATCAGAAAACTATAGGGCCTAGCAACAAGGCTTAGTCACCCTTTACATACTGCTTGTCCATACAACAAAGGAAAGAGGCAAAAACCCAGTGGGAAAATCCTCCCTTAAACATGGACAGGAAAAAAAAAAAATTGGAAATCTTGTCATCAAACATGCTTCACAACATGATCAGAAATCCCTAGCAGTGATTTGATATTTCTAAAGGTATTCTCACAAAAAACTTTGGTGAAGATGTCTGCTACTTGTTTTGAAGATGCACAGAAGAGTAGATCAATGGCGCCATCATGCACAAGCTGTCTGATGTAGTGCATATGGATCTCAATGTGCTTGGTTCACTATCTATGAACTGGATCATTTCAGATTCGAGTAGGGCTCTGATTATCATAGTATATAATAGTTGAAAACTCTGATTCGAATCCACATTCTCTAAGTATCCCCTACAACCACAAACATTGAGTTGTTGCATTTACAACTCCTCTATACTCTGCTTCTGTAGATGAGAGTGCTATGGCACTCTGCTTCTTGCTTGGCCAACTGATCGGTCCTTCTATAGGAATGAACACATATCCTGATGTAGACTTTCAATCTATGTTGTCACCTGCCCAATCAGTGTCAGTAAACCCAATCAAATCAAGATCATATTTTTCTTTGTAGAAGATCCCATGAGTTCTTATTCCTTGAACAAAGTTTAGGATCCTTTTGGCTACTCTCCAGTGAATCTCATGAGGCTGATCCATGCATCTCGAATCCACACTAAATACATAAGATAGATCAGGTCGTGTGTGTGTAAGATAAAGCAAACACCCAATCAACTACCTATACAATGTATTATTTACCATAGGAGAAGAACCTGCTTCTTCAAGCTTAACCCCTGAAAGGAAGGGAGTCTTTCTTGGCTTTCAATATTTCATGTTGAACTTGTTCAGCAAATCCAAAGCATACTTGGAATGATGTACTTTTATTCCATGTTGGGATTGAGCAATTTCGAGACCCAAGAATTGGCTTAACAATCCCAAATCTGTCATACAAAATGCATGGTTCATTGCATCCTTCAAGGGGGCAATATCTTTCTTTGAAATTCCTATGATTAGAAGGTCATCCAAATACAATACAATAATCATCAAAGAACCATGAATCAGCTTCAAATAGACATTAGGATGAGACTTGCATCAAAAAAAACTCAGTGATAGAAAAAAGCCATCAATCTTGGCATACCAAGCCATGGGGGCTTGCTTGAGCCCATACAATGATTTATTTAACCTGCACACTAAAGATGGATTAGAAACAAACCCTTCAGGTTGCTACAAGTAAATATCTTTAGTGATATCTCCATTTAGGAAAGCACACTTTCCATGTGATGTACCTCCGACTGCTTCGAAGCTGTAATGGCTAGAGCTAGCCTTATGGAGTCCATATTTTCCATTGGTGCAAAGGTTTCATTGTAGTCAATACCATGTACTTGTGAGTAGCCCTTGGCTACCAATCTTGCCTTATATTTCAAAGGTGAACCATCAATAGCAAACTTAGTCTTGAAAACCCACTTACATTGAACTAGCTTCCTCCCTGGGGGAAGATCAACTAGTTCCCAAGTGTTGTTCTTCTGGAGTAAGATGAATTCTTCTTTCATGGATGTTTTACATATTGGATCATGTGCTGCATATTAATATGTCTATGGATCTGATTCAACCATCAGATATCACTTCTCAGCAAATATAGGATCTTTCATACAAAGGACACTCTCAAATTGAGATCTAGTCCTCCTAATGTCACTAGGATTTCTAGCTAGTTCCCCAGCTGCATGAATGGTATTTGCTTCCCATTTTGGTCTTGTAGGAATTTTAGGATATTAAATCAAATCATCATTATCATACATATCCGAATCAGCAAACTCATTAGTCTCTTCACTTACAATCAATGGATCTGGTGGTGAAGAAGACTCTCCAACTTCAACTGCTACTAAAGGCTCTTCTTGGAACTGAACAATTCTTTCAATGAAATCTTTGTTAGTACTCAAGTTTATCATCTTGTACCCTTTTGAATCTTTAGAATACCCAACAAATAGGCACTCTTGGCTTTGGGGCTGCAAAGCCTTCCTCTTTTCAGTTGGAATTCTATCCCAAGCCTTTGAGCCAAAAATCCTGAAATGGGTCACATCTGGCTTGTTCCCACTCCAAGATTCGAAAGGATTCATACCATAAATATTCTTAGGAGGCACCCTATTTTTGATGTAGGATGCACAGTTTATAGCCTTGGCCTAAAACTTTGGTGGCAAAGTCTTAGCCTCCATCATGCAGGTTGCCATCTCCTTCAGTGATTTGTTCTTTCTCTCAGCAACACCATTTTGTTGTGGTGTGTAAGGGATTGAATGCTGCATCTGAATACCTACATATTTACAATACTGAATGAAGTTATACTTCACATACTCACCACCATTTTCAGATCTGAGGATCTTGAGTTTCCTCCTAGACTAGTTTTCAACCAAGGCTCTAAAGACTTTGAAAAGGTAAAAAAATTTCGACTTATGCTTTGGGAAGTGAACCCAACAATACCTGGAAAAGTCATCTATGAAGGTCAGTGTGTATTTGGCTTGACTCATGGACATATGAATGAATGGACCAACAATGTCACTGTGGATCAGCTCAAGAGGTGCAGAGGTTCTCTCATGACTAGCTTTCTCATACTTGTGCTTTGGGTGTTTTCCTAGGATACAACCTTGACAGACTCCCTTATAAAACTTGATCTTTGGTAACCCTATGACCATATCTTTTTCACTCAAATCAGAAAGATACTTGTAGTTGAGATGGCCAAATATTTCATGCAAAAGCTTGCTTACTTCATTAGCATGAATCAGAAGAGCAGAGGGGTTTGTGTAGGGTAGAAAATGGGAAAACTTGTATATCTTTGAAGTGTGTTCTACAACACCTTTTTCTATGGCTTTACCATTCAAAATATCAGTGATTTCAACATTATCAGGGAAGAAGAGGACCTTATTTGGAGACCCAGTAGGAGTCATCTAATGCACTGACAAAATATTAGAGGCAAGACCTGGAACATACAACACATTATTGAACTTACCATGGTCAAGATCAATCCTTCCCTTCCCCAAACTGTCAGTGAGAGAGTCATCTCCCAAAAATATTGGTGGACCTTTCGACATGTCAATAGATAAGAATGTCTCTTTTGTCAAAACCATATCTCTAGAATCTCCAGAGTCTATGATGAAACTAGGTGAGTTTGATGTGCCAGCAACCAAGGCATGTACTCTCTCTTTGTCCTCTGAATTTGATCCTCCTTCCCTCTTCTTTGAGCAATCAGGAAGGGCTATATTATTCTTCCCCAGGAGTTGGGTCAACATGTCAATTTGCTTCTTCATACAAGAGCTCTCAAGATGATAGCCCTTACTGTAGTATGCGCACTTGCTCATTTCTCCTTTGTTCTTCTTCTTCTGGGAGTTCTTCTTGGAACCTTGGGACTCCTCTTAAGACTTGTTCTTGTCTCTCTTTTTCTCAGGTGGATTTTTAGATTTTTTCTTGCTTTTTGAATCCACCCTTGAATCTCCAACAACCAAAGCTTGGTCTTTGGAAGGTTTGATGGTGCCCATCATCACGAACTTATCTTGCTCCTGTGTGAGGGATTCCATGAACTCTACAAGCTTAGGCATCTTCTAGGCTCGAGCTGTCAACTTGGTGGCATGGAAGGTTGAAACAAACACTGAATAGTCAGGACAAATCTTAGAGAGTATGGCCAAAACTAGTTTCTCTTCCTTCTTTTCGATCCCACACTATTTCAACTGCAAAAAAAAGGGCCTTAAACTTGGAAAAGTAGAGTTGTTATGATTCGAAGCTACCGGGACTCAAGGATATCAACTCATTCTTGATTTTATGTCCTCTCATCTCATCAATCTTTCCAAAAAGATTTTCTATCTTCTCCCACACTTCATTAGGTGATGTCAACCCATCAAGATGGAAGAGGAGGTCTATTGAAATGCTTAGACACAAAAGACCATATGACTCATCCCTCCTGTTGTGCCATTTAATTTTCTCTGCAGCTGCATTGGGATCTTCCTTAGTTGCCATAGTCACCCTGTAGAGACCTTTCACTCTCAACAATATCTCCATCTCAGCTTTCCACTCAAAGAAATTGAATGGAGTCAAGATGATCTTCTGAGATTGGTCCATAGCTCAGAAACTATGCCCTCCAGTCAGCAGAATGCGCTCCCAGTCAAGATCTCGAACCTGAAATAGAAATAAGGAAGGACATAAATTGATCTACAAAGGCTGTGATACCATGTGGAAATTGAACCCAAGAGATAGAATAATTACACTCACAAAATTGCTAATCAAACATGCAAAATTCACACCAAAGGAGACTGAAATTGGAGCATAACACTCATCTGTATTCAATAAGTGTACAATAGCCAACCTTGTGAAGTAATAGGCTACTACAATATATCATTACTTGATAGAATCGAATGCATAAATATGCCATTCGAAATAGTCAAATAGTAGGCTTACTAAATCTAGTCAAATCCCCCATAGTTGCATAAAGCAGTTTCCAAATCTATGAAGATGCTCACAAATTTGCTAAGTCAAGTGGGAAAGCTAAAGAGGGATGGAAAGACAACTCATACATGCTTTTATTTGGAGAAAATGAGGGAGGATGAGGTGGGAAAAAAACAAGTCAACTACACCTAGTCTAGCTTTTCCTTTTGCCTTAAATCAGAATAAAACAAGGCAACTTTTCAGAAAAATTAGATATACGCTTTGGAGGATCTGGAATAAACCAGACATGCTAAATTGGGTTTCCATGATGTTTCCCAAGCGCTCCATGAGTCATTTTTAGCATGTGTTGACTTCTAGGACTTCTAGAAGGCAACTAGCATAGAATGGAATCTAGGAAACTAGGTAATAAGACAAAGATAATTAAATTAATGTCTAAGGTAGGTAACTATGGGTTGATTATTCTAACAGTTACATAATTTTAGAAAAATTCTAAAAATAGGCACAAACAGCTATAAATAGCCAAAAAAAATTGATCGTCGAGCTGCAACGCTAACATGCGCACCTCCCCTCCATACACAAATGCAAAGAATATAACATATACCCAAAATTCTCCCACTTGTTGTTTCCTTTGCATAGCAATGATTCATGTACTCATAAAGTCACAGGTTCATGGCATCAATGCCCATATATTCTCTACACCAAGAGAACTTCTCTGTACTAACAGACTTTGTTAATGACTCTGCAACATTTTTCATGGTGTCAACCTTCTCCAGCAGCACCTTCTTATCTTCAACCATATCTCTCAAAAAGTGATATTGCACATCAATATGCTTTGTCTTAGCATGATAAGCAGGGTTCTTTTCCAGGAATATTGCACTTTGGATATCACAATCTAACCTTACACCTTTATGTACAAACCCAATACCTGAACACAATCTTTGCAACCACACAGTTTCTTTGCTTGCATGAGTGGCTGCCATGTATTCAGCTTCTGTAGTTGAGAGTGCAACTACAACTTGTCTCTTGCTCATCCAACTAATAGCTCCTCCAAATAGGTTAAACACATACCCACTTGTAGATATTCTATGATCAAGGTCTCCGGCCCAGTCTGCATCAACAAATCCATGTACATTTATTACTTTGTCTCGTCCAGGTCTTCCTTGGTAGTAGATTGCATAATCTGTGGTGCCACGCAAATATCTGAATACCCTCTTTATATCTATCCAATGCTCCTTTCCTGGTTTTGACATATATCTGCTCAAAACTCCCACTGCATGAGCAACGTCTGGTCTTGTACAGACCATTGCATACATCAAACTACCAACTGCACTGGCATATGGAACCCGTGACATGTATTCTTCTTCTTCCTGTGTCTTGGGACACTGCTCTACAGATAAATTTACACCTACAGGAACAGGAACCTTGACCGACTTACTTTCCTACATGTTAAATCTCTATAGTACCATCTCAACATATTTTCTTTGATTTAAATTGATAATTTTGATTGCACGATCTCTTCATATCTCCATTTGTAGAATGAATTTTGCAGCACCGAGATCTTTGATATCAAACTTGGAGGACAGTTGAGACTTCACCTCCTTTATAACAGCTTTGTTGTTTCCAATCAACAACATGTCATCAACATACAGAACTATGTTAATGAAGTGATCACCAACCTGTTTGGAATATACACAGTGACCAACTTTGCTTCTCACAAACCCCAATCCAAGTATGTATATGTCAAAAATTTTGTACCACATCCTTGGAGATTTCTTTAGACCATAAAGGGAATTCTTTAGTTTACATACGAAATCATTGTTTCCCTTTACTATGAACCCTTCTGGTTTTTTCATGTATATTTCTTCTTCCAGATCCCCATGTAAGAACGTTGTCTTCACATCCATCTGCTCTACTTCAAGATCAAAAGCAGCATCAATAGAAATAATAAATCTAATAGAAGTTAATTTTGAAACTAGAGAAAATATTTCACCAAAACCAATCCCCTCTACCTGAGAATATCCCTTTGCTACCAAGCAAAATTTATACTTATCCACTTCACCTTCTGCATTCAACTTCTTTTTAAATAGCCATTTTCTCCCAACGGATTTTCTCCCAACTGGTAACTAGACTAGATTCCAAGCTTCATTTTTGTCCAAGGAATCCATTTCTTCATCCATGGCCTTTTTCCAAAGATCACTATCCTCTGAATTAACAGCTTCCTTCACATTTCTAGGATCATCATCAATAATAGACATAGAAAAATGAGAGCGAAAATCATGAGGGGAATACCTTTCTAGCTGCCTTATTTCTCGAGATGATCTCCTCAAAACTAGAGTATGAGGTTCTTCTTCTTCTGATTTTGCTTCTTCTATTGAGTCAGATTCTTCACCTTCTAACTTAAACTCTATTTTCTCTAGTTCCTTTTCCATTGGATTCACTTCCTGTCTGGGGACTTCTTTGAGCTCTCGAAACACAACATATTGACTGTAAATAGTCTTCTTAGTTATAGGATTCCAAATATTATACCCTTTCATACCATCTTTATAGCCAATAAAGATACACTTCTCATCTTTGTTATCCAACTTGCTCCTTTTCTCCTTTGGAACATGTACATAAACATCACAACCAAAAAATTTCAGATGCTTAATAGAGGGTTTCTTACCAATCCATACCTCTTGTGGAGTTTTATCAATCAACGCTGGTGTGGGTGATTGGTTTACCAAGTAACATTCTATCTCCACTGCTTCTACCCAGAATTCTTGTCCTATCCTAGCACTGCTTAGCATGCTCCTTGCCTTTTCCATCAGATTCCTATTCATCCTCTCAGCAACTCCATTCTGTTGAGGTGTGTATGGAGTAGAATTTTTCCTTTATATACCACGGTTCTTACAAAATTCCTCAAATTCATTCCCACATAACTCTCCACCATTATCTATCCTCAACACCTTTATTTTCTTTTATGAGTGATTTTCTATAAGAGCCTTAAATTCTTTAAACTTGGAAAATACTTCAGATTTGTTTCGAAGGAAATAAATCCATATGTTCCTTGAGAAATCATCTATAAATGAAACATAATACACAAATTTTCCTAATGATGGAACAAGAATAGGTCCAAACACATCACTATGTATTAATTCTAGAATTCCCTTTTCTCTTGTAGAACCAGATGCAAATCTTACTCGATTTGTTTTCCATATATGCAATGTTCACATAAATCAAAATCCAGAGTGCAATCAGTCATACCTTTACCTTGTAATGCTTGAAGTCCCTTTTCTCCGATATGACCCAATATTTGATTGCATAGCATTGTCTTTCCTCCTGATGAAGTCAAGGTTTTGTCATCTTTACCTCCTTCCTCCAGTACAATATAATTGTTACATTCATTAATGATGGTTTTTCCCAATAGTTTGTATAGAGTTCCATACCAAAATCCCCTCATCAATACCATCGATCCTCAAACCATTTTGCAACCATCATCTCCACACAGAATCATCTCCACACAATCTTTACACCTGCAACATCCATCTTTTCAACAAATATCAAGTTTCTTGCTAGATTTGGAATGTGTAGCACTCCAAGCAGAGTTCTAATCCTTCCATCCTTCAGTTTTAGCTTGAATTTACCACGTCCAATGATACTGGATTTTGAATCATCTCCCAAGTACACATCTCCTCCATTATACTTTTCATATTCACAGAACCACTCCCTATGAGGGGTCATATGACATGACGCACCTGAATCAGCCAGTCATATATGATGTTCTGAAGGATTACCCGTGGAAGCTAGCTACACATCCCCTCCTTCTTCTGAGGAGTTCTTCACCTCTATGGAAGGGGTATCCTCATATCCCTTTTCTTTCTCAACATTCTTAGATCTGCAATCCTTTTTATAGTGCCCAGCTTTACCGTGTTTCCAACACTTCCTTATTCCTTTTCCTAGGGATTTAGATCTATCCTTAGATTTAGATCTCCCCCAGATCCTTTAGTTTTATTTCTCTCCTGGGGGGACATCCATGTTATGATTATCCATGGTTTTCTACCTCATCTCTTCTGATAGTAGGGATGATACAATTTCATCAAATTTTAAGGTCACCTGGCTAGCACTACCTGATGCAACAATTAGGTTGTCCCAAAATCCGGTAAAGAACACAATAATGTAATACATTTATCTTCTTCAACCATTTTAATACCAACAGAGGTTATCTAACTTACCAGAGTATTGTAGACATTCAAATGATATGTTACAGTGTCATTCTCATCCAATCTGAGGTGAAACAACTTCTTTTGCAAAAACAACTTGTTCACAAGGGATTTTGATTGATACAAACTCCCTAGTTTTTCCCATAGCTTTACTGAACTATCTTCACCAGATACGTTCAACAACACAGATTCTGATAAGCACAATCGTATTGTACTCATTTCCCTTCTTTCTAATTTATCCCAATCATCTTTTGACGTTGTAGTGGGTTTCCTACCCAGATCCACAGCAATCCACTGTTCCTGATCTACCAGAAGATCCTCCATTTTGAGCTTCCATAGCTCAAAATTTCGGCCGTTAAATTTCTCGATCTCAATTCTTAAAGTGCTCGCCATTCTCTTTCAATGCACAAATCAACACTGCAAAGCTCCCATTGAACCCTGGTTTATCACAGACCCGAGATCTATCAACCACGTCGAACCCTTAGCAACAAAGGCGTCCCCTAATGCCAAAATTGAGCTCTGATACCACATGTAAGTTTTAAACCTGTGCAGAGAAGCAAAGCATACATATTATTTTAAGTAAAATAGATATCACAACACATCATTCACACATAAACACAGAGATTTACCTTGGAAACCCTTAACTGGGAAAAACCAGAAAACCTTGGAGCCACACCTCCTATATTCTCTTTATTACATTATGAATCCTCACAATACAAAATATAGGTATTCCACAACATCCAAATACCCTCAGATATGTTAACTCGAATTAGAAAAAGAATCCAATCCCTTAATCAGGATTAAGTTACATATTTTTAGACAAATTCTAAAAATAGCCGCAAACAACTATAAATAGCCATAAAATCTATAAATAGCCAAAAAGTTTTGCTCATTGTGCTCGCATCGGAAACTGCCTACGGCATGTTTCCTTCGAAAGTGCTCTTGGGATCGACGAGCTGCAGCATTGACATGTGCACCTCCCCTCCATACGCACATGCAAATAATATAACATATATCCAACAATATTTTGTTGATTCTCTTTGATTAAATTTTGATTAATGATAGGATGTTGAAAGAAGCACACCTTTGGTTTGAAATCTATGTCATGAATTTGGGTAGAGAAATCATTGCATATTAAGTTGTTGAATATGAAGTTGAAAGGATAGAGATATTGTATTTTGATCCTATGATTGAGCATGGTAAGGATGGTGCACTATCTAGGGATTAATTTAAACTCATAACATATATGGTTGTCAAAGGAAATCAAATAATTTTTCCATGGGATCGGGACTCTAGAAGATTTTACAAAGAAATGAAGAAGGTAATGGGAACTTGTTCAATGTTTGTCACACCTGGTTTCACTCCAACAATTGTGCTTAGATATATATGGAAATGCCTCAATGATGAGGGATTGAATTATGAAAATGGTTGCATCCCATGCCAACAATATGAAATGGATCATATTTATTTTCTACACCCTCTACAACTTCTAGAGTAAAAATGGGTAAAAAACCATTGTCCAAGTATTGATTAGATGATTTCACTAATATTTTGGTGCATGATAACAATGTTTCAAAAAATATCACTGAAGTAGCCTTGATGTACATCCCATAACCTTTTGTTTATAGGGATGGAAAATTATTGATGAATGATTGTTGGCATGCTAAGTGTTTCTGCATGTTTTGTTCAAGTTTAATCCAAACCTTGCAACTAGACATGGATTATTTTGAAAAAAATTCCATTCATGAGTTGATAGTGAAGAATTGAAAATGAAATATATTCAAAGGAATCATTTTTGAATGAGATGAAGTTCAAATGGTGTATGCAGCATCTTGCAAAATTTTATGGAAAAGTGTCCAAATGTTTCATCATTCATATTTTCCTTTGCTTGAGGACAAGCAAGTTTTGGGAGGGGAGGACTGTCATGTCCCAATTTTGGTGACATATGGATCATCCTATTATTCATTTATTCCCTATGCTTTAAAGAGTAAATTCCATGAATTTATTGGGATTAAATTTTGAAACAAGGAAATTATTATTTTCTAATGTTGGAAGATGCACTTTAGATAATTATTTTTCATGAACAAGTTTTTATTTTAATAAAATAATAAAGATAATGGGTCATGAGGGCGCATTAGGAGAGAGGGTTTACCAAGAGGAAGCATTAAATAGAAGGAAGAAAGGATAAATCATCTAAAGATGGAAAGCATAAAAAAGAGGGAAACATGATAAAGCAGCGAAAGCTGGCATAAAGCAGGAAAGCAGAAAAGCAATACAAAGCAGGAAAGCAGAATACAACAGAAAATAGAAAAGGTAGGAAAATTTGGAAGAGAAGGAGTAAAGAATAAAATAGAAGAAAGAAGAAAGAAAAATAAAGCAGAAAGCAGAATAAAGAAGGTAGCAGGATAAAGAAGAATAAGGTAATAAAGAAAAGCAAAAAGGAAAGCATGAAAGCAAGGAAACCTTATCCATCCATGAGGGAGCACTAGCCTATATTGATTTGTCAAAAATTAATCAACAATATATAAAATAATAGGAGTGCACCAGTTTCCCATCTTTTGATAGTTTGATGATTGAATTGAGAGTTATTCGCCTCTAGACTTGGGAGATATGCCCCTAGTCCAAGATGAGAGATGTGCCCCTGCTTCTATTGTGAGGGCGAAGAGATATAGTATTCATAATTACGAATTTTTCATTTATTATCATCATATCCATTGAATTTTGATCCTGTTACAGTGACTAAAGAAGCTTTCCGGTCCAATTCTTCATATTTTGTAGTCTTTTCCTCTTGGTGGATTGTTTCAGTCTTCTCTCTCACTTTTGAGATCTATTTCTGATGTAATTCATATTTTTAAGGATGAAATTGATTTTATATCATACCTATAATATTTATTTTTCTTTTTTAATAAATGAAATCATGATTTATGTCCTATTGTGTGCACCTATGCTAAATGACTAGTTAAATTGAGCTAGTTTCACTGTTTAAGCCATTAATGCATCAAAACAACTCCAAATATGATTATTTCACATCTTGTTGTTCAATAATAATTCAATTAACTCATATTATCCCTCAAATTGCTAAATAGAAACCTCCTTTCACTATCTGAGTCATCCTTAAGTCAAGCTAGTTGAGCAGTCCTAGAAGTCATTTTCATTGATTTCCCTTTGAAACCTTCTCAAAATTTCTGGTGCAAATCCCAAGAGTTATTTAATTGATATGTTTTTTCTTTAAGACTCTCACAATCCAAAACCCAACACCACTAGTTTGTAGGAATTGTTAAGCAAGGGGTTTAGTTTTCATATGCTAGAGTGCCCAGGAGAATTGGAAGTAAATTACTTCATCCTCATTTATTTTGAAACCAAAAAAGGTCCCAGTACATTGTGCATAAAATCTTAATCCAAACATGATCCTTACTCTTTCCTTGATCTCTGAATAAAACTCCTAAACATTGGTCAGATCCTAGTTTAGGTCGCCTATCTTGTTGTTTGTTAAAGTGTCTGGGTTAGCGTTCCAAATCTCCAAGTCAGTACATTACAACACTATCACATGATTTCAAATTTCACTAAATTTCGTCCAAATATAAAATGATGTATAATTGTTGGTTTTATTTATCCTATGGCTACTATTGTTCTAGTAGTGGTAATATGTTTGCTGATAAAAATTATAGTATTGTATGAAGAAATACATGTGATTTTTGTGAGCCATTTTACACGTGTATTTATTAAGCATGACAAGGGATCAATTCATTTCAAATCATATTTTCATTTCTTCCTCTTAAATCATAATGAATGTACAACAACATATTATCATTGATTTTATTTTTAGCATCAAATTAGCATACTACATGACATATTTTGTGTATAATGGCTACAAAAGAAAAAAATTGCAGAAATTACAATGATTTATTTCTGAAATTGCAATTTTTTCAATATGGGTCATTCGATGAATACCCTTAAAATTTCAGTTTACTACAACATGTTTAATATACGTCTAACTTATCATCATCTTCAGAAAATCATCACCATTTAATTGTTCCTAATGTTTTATGAATATAACTAATAAGCAAGATGGCTATAAGTCTATGACATTGATGTCTTATCCTAGCCTTGGTTAGTTCATGTG
>LPNX010970663.1:723083-752244 GCA_001517045.1 Pseudotsuga menziesii | reverse complement strand
ATATATATATATATATATATATATATAAGTTTGTAAATTGTTAGGTATTAAAATATATTTATTCATTTCTATTGCAATGAATAGCTAGTGAGCCAATTGAATTTTAATGGTATTACAAATTGTTATTAAATTTTAATATGTTCACTTTTTATTTTTTGAAATGTTCATTTCTTACGATTCTTCTTGCTATCGTAAAAAAAATATAGAACTCTAAAACGTCATCTTTCTCACGGTTGATCTCTTTTGGATTTGTAATATTTGGTTCAAAGATATCATGCATCCCCTTCTTGTTGACCTAAATTAGCAGGTAAGTAAAGCACCACACGCAAACCTACATATTGTTTCCCTCTACCTTTGGTCATATTAATCCCAAGGCCCAATTACATGACTCATGCCAACACTTATTATCTATTTCATAGTTGTATTAAATGTTAACTAGGTGTTACATACGGGTTTTGAGCTTGTGTTTTTAATAGCCTTGGGGTGTTGTTCCATAACCTTTCATGTTATTAAATAGTAATTCCTATGAAATAGTTAAGGTTGTCTCTCATTATGAGGGCCATGAGACATCATCGTCTACATCTATGGCAGGTTGGGTTGATTGTTTGTAGAGAAGGTGAGACTTTAAAGAATCTACAAACCAAGATAATGACTTGAATCCATCAACAAAAAGTTTATTTGGGAAGTTGTTGTGGGAAATATTGCACAAGAGTTCTCTCTTCCCACTTGGTGACATGATAGCCCTTATAAGTTGTAGCACGACCTCAATATTTGGAACCCCTTTGTGCTTGTGTATTGATGAAATAATGACCCAAGTGATTCTGCAAGAGATTGTCGGTTCAATATAAAAATAAAACAAGGAAAATTATAACAAAACTGAATAAACAACAAAGAGAGTGGAGGATGAAAAATTCAAGAATCATTGTGATCCAAACCACTTATATATCCCAATGGAAAAGCTAGTAAAACACCTTGGATATGTGAGCTCCAAAAGGAGACAAACAATCTTCCTAAGGGATGCCTTTCCTGTCCAAGATTGTTTGCAAAATAATTAAGGAACCAATTGGTAAGAACACTTGCCCCTTGAGGGAAGGAGGCAAAGAGACATCTTTGGTCCATCACAATTCCAACAACATAAATTTTTCTCAAAATTCTTCTTACAATAAACATGACTATGGATTTATTTTAAAGGCCAAGAGGTGGATAAGAAATAACAAGATCATAGTTTGAACCCAATAAGCCATGTTTTAGCTCCAAAGTACACCAAGAGGTGTTAGAAAACTGGATTGTAGAACAATAAAAATAAACGATATGTAAATACAAAACACATTAACACATTACAGGAGAGACCCCAATATTACGTGGTTCACCCCAGATGGGCTACGTCCACATAGAAATTTCCAGGCCTTTATTATTATAATGTCCAAAAAATCAATGGATACAACTTGCAACACGTCTTCTTCACTTCTTCTTTAGTCTCTCTCACATAATCACGTCACTTTTCAAATGCTACAATACAATACACAATCGTATTACAATGATTTCCTTTTATAGAGGAATTACCATGGGAAAATACCATGGGCCCATAAATTGTTGTCCAAAAAAACATCCCAAAAAAATTATTTTTAGGGATTCTCCCTTGAACCCTTTCTAGGGGCCCTTTGGTCCCCAGACCCCCGTGGGGGGATGATTCCCCCCCGCACCCACCTGCTGGAACAAGTGTGCAGTCAAAATTGGGTATAAATACGACTAAACAATAACATCTCTAAATCAAGAAGATCATGCTCCACAACCAACAAAAGGCCATTTAAGGAAACCAAATGTGTGGAGGATCAAAATTCAAATTCATTTGATTAGTGGAGCTTTCATGAGCCTTGAATGTATCACTGGTTGGTGATATCACATCATTTGTGTCAGTAGCGTGGATTTAAAAAGGAAAATATGTGTTGCAACACAAGTGTTGTTCTAAATATGCATGATATAGCACATATAACCAGAGTTTAAACCACGTTGTTATAAAATTTGACTACTTTGGGGCCATCTTGGACTCAGTATTCTCTTTATATCTTGGGAAGATGTCTTCGACTAGATGCATGCTATATATTGATGACGATGCACTGTGTGAATTGCGAAATTGTTGCATGTGTGCAGGTTTTTTGTGATAACATATGCCCCTTGATGAATGAGGTTCAGAGGGTACTATAGAGCCGATAATGCATCATATTTTCTTTTGTGTTCTTCAAACTATGTGGACAAGAATGACCTTCCAAAGGGGAAGGTTGTTTTGTTGTTTTGTACAAATGAGGTGGGCATACCCATGCTCGTGAAAATAGCCAGAATGGATACAAAATGAAGAGACCTAGGGATCTCTAATAAAATGTTGTGGGAATGAGTGAGGGTGGCCTTAAACCATGCAAGAGTATATGAACCTAGAACCAATGTATCTGGTGTTGAGGAAGTAACACAGTTGAGAAGACGAAGAATCCTACCAAGGTGGCTATCTGAAATGTCAATGAATTCAAAGACATTGCAATGTTATAAATATGTTTCTATTATCATTTTCAAATGTGAACACTTCTACCTTCGAGATGTATGAATCCCCCTTGCAATTAATTGTATTTTATTTTGGCATAGGGGAGACTACTAAGTTAAGCAACACTAATGAATCTCCTTACTTATTTTGAGGGAATCCCTTTTGTTGATCGAAAGGAATCCCAAGGAACCACTGCTACTTCTTCAACTCTTAGAATATGAGGATTTTGTGTCGATGAGAGATAAAGACTGGTGACAAGACGATGGTCTTTCCTTTGGAACCAAGATCATGTTGTAGCCATAGGTTGGAATAGACTGACCTGACATGAAATTTGATGGTGAGCGTGGGGCTCATACTTCCTTTGATAAATCATATACTAGGGGGGGGGGGAGAACTGATGGTATCATATTTCAGGTGAGAGTGTAACAGAGGGAAACAAACTATAGATGAAGGGATTTGTGAGGGACACAATAATTGAGAGAGTAGTGATTGAAAAAGGCATGATTACGAGGTACCAGAAAAATCAACCTCCTCGATCAAAGGTGACCAGGGGGTAGCTCCTGAAAAAATAGATGGGTTCCCACTGTTTTGAGGGAATCGAGGAACCATTTGTACATAAAGAATATTTTGTTGGGTCCCCATGGTTTTTGGCATGTCGGGGGACCAATTTGATGATGGTTGGGACTCCCACAGTTTTTGGTGGGTCAAAGAGTCAATTTGATGATGGGTAGGGTTCTCATGGTTTTGAGTGGCTGAAGGAACCTTTTCCAAAATAAAGTGAGGGCATGTTCAAATGTGAATACAGGTACCCCATGAATCAATGCTATGTAGATTGTTCCTGCGAAATGAATGTACATAATTGATTGTATTTGGGAGAGCGGACCCCATTATTGTCTTGGAAAGGGGATGATATGGAGGATACTTCCAGATGATTTGAATGCTTGTGGAGTTATGAGATGGCCACAATGAATCTTCTCTATAATTTGGTGTCAAGGAATTTGATTATGTTGAACTGCCTTAGGTGAGGGAGTAAATGCGCAACTATGTAATAATTGGATTCAAGTAGGTTACTTTCTGGGGGTTGAAAATTCCTCAAACTTTTGGGGGGATCAACATCATGAGTTTCAATTATTATCAGGGTTACTAATGGAAAACACCAATGGGGGGAAATGGAGTGGTCCTCAATAGTGATGTTGATGGCACATCAAAACTGTGATATTGACGACATAATAGGTTGCCAAAGAATATTAGGGATATGGTTAGAAGAGGGAAATAGTGGTTCCAAGAACCAAGTTTTGTGATAATACCTAAGGAAGAGATATTGCATGGTTGTTCGGGTACACAGGGTACTCCCAAAAGACTGAACACCTTGAGCAACCGCTTCACACAAATAGATCACATATCAACACCCCGATGTTTGTCACGTGGTTAAAACCCTCGAGAGAAAAACAGTCCACGGCCCCAGCCAAATAGCTACTTGGAGAAATTTATTATGCAAAAGAAAGAAAGTTACATGAGCTTCTCATAATCAATCAACTAGCCAAGGACCCTCTATGCTCTTTAAATAGAGATCATAGACCAAACGGGTGTTAAGCCACGAATCAATGGTAGGTATGATATAAGATAAGTTGAACTGTCGGATCACTCTATGTCTAGAACATATCGTGACCATCGGATTAGAATATTTACAAATGCATACTAAAGAAACACACTTTTACCTAACAGATATATTACACAAGTTGATCTTAACTAACTCCTAAGTGTCTAAATATCCTAACATGCCCCCTTAAGAACAACTTGGGATAGGATTGAAGGATTTAAAAAAGTGACACTATTAGGAGAAGGAAGGAGGCATTAGAGCCTATACCCCCTTAAGGACGCATTCATGAACTCCTAACATAGACCGAAGTTTAGAAAACTTCGCTTCTGTAAGAGAATTGGTGAAGATGTCTGCAACTTGATCATCTATAGGGCAATGGAGAACTTCAATAACACTATCATGGACAAGATTTCTAATGAAGTGCATGTGTAGCTCAATGTGTTTGCTACGCTGATGTAGAACTGGATCTTTGGCAAGCTTGATGGCACTTTGATTGTCGCACCAAAGTGGAGTAGGCTACTGCTGCTCGAATCCAAACTCTGAAAGGATCTGTCGAAGCCATAAATATTCCTGACTGGCATTAACTACAGCTTGATATTCTACTTCTGTTGAAGAAAGAGCAAGAGCTTGTTGTTTCTTACAAGCCCAAGTGATAGGTCCAGATCCCAGGCTGAAAACATAACCTGCAATAGACTTTCGATCATCAGGATCGTCGGCCCAATCTAAATCAGTGAAACCAACCAATAAAGGTTTCCCCCCTGTACTATAATGAATCCCAAAATGAATTTTATCTCGAATATATCGAAGTATTCTTTTTGCTGCTTTCCAGTGACTTTCATGAGGAGTTTGCATATAAGGGGCAACACAACCAACGGCAAAGGAAAGGTCAGGATGGGAATGAGTCAAGTATAAAATACTACCAACAAGTTGATGATACAAGGTGGAATCACTACAGAATTTGAGGCCAAAATCCGACGGCTACCATGTCTAAAATTCGACACTAACCTATCAGGTATTCGACACATACACTTTTTTTTTGTCGTCGGTGGTGTAACGTCGGATCTCTGACCGTCGACTAATAAGGGTTGAAGCTCTGACAGACCATTGCATCACATATTCAACCATTATTCCTTCCGAAGTACCAACCAAAATTGTATAAACCGTCGAAAATCCGACGTCCTCCGACCCCTGAAGCATTGGCCGTCCAACGGACAAAAGTGTCTAAAAAATGGCGGTGTCGTCGGTTTTTAATTCAGACAGTGTCTATACTCCGCTGCACTCCAACACTAGAATATTTGGCCTTTCAACACAATCTGACACGTTAACCGTCGGTCAACCGACAGGAGGAAGCATTGGAGTCATGGCACGGCTGTCGGATGGGATAACCGGAGTGTTGGAAGAACGTCGGAAAAGTGACACCTGTTGATGGATTTAAAAAAGAAATCCAAAGATTTCACTTACGGCCACATGGTTTCAGCTAGAATTTGACTACTGAAGGAAGCCTGGTAGCAAACTAGAGGATTCTATGTCAAGTATATATTTCATCCTTGCACAGATAGTTTTTCAGAAGAAAAAATACCAGACCTTGTTATTCATATTTGAATCAAAGGACATCATATAAATACAACCAACAAATGGCTTTCAGGATTTAACATGACCAAACTGATATGTAGATCCCACTAAAAACTAAAAGATCAGAGACACCTCCAAACAGTCAAAATCAAGGAGACAGAGAAGAATGAAGTCTGTCTTGGACAGACTTTCTCATCATTCCTGATAAACAGGTCAGAAAATGCTGAGAAAAGATCGAGGAAGACCACCAAACAAACTAGTATTGAGCAAAACAAGAATGCTGAGAGCCTCTTTAATGTCAGCTAAGAACTAATTCAAATCAACATGAAAATAATTGCCAAAATAAACATGAGCAAATTGCTCAGCACAAACTAGAAAAGTTTATAATTCCCATGATCAATAACCACACCGTCCAAAGTTTTAGCGAAGTGCCCGAGACCTGGGTCCAACCACAAAGCCTGCTTGGAGAGACCATCAGCCTGCTAGTTATGCTCACGATAAATGTGTTTAATGGTCACTGAATGGACATATTGAAGCAAAGAAAGAATCTCATCACACCAATGACTCAGAGATGGTACATTTAATGTTGCTAATCTATTGACCCAGGAAATAATGACAAGAGAGTCACCAAAAATAGTAATTAATGGGATCCCCATCTGTTTTCTCACCATAAGGATGGCCCACAGAGCCAGAAGATTAGCTTTGGTGTTTGTACTTCTTCCACAGCCCAAAGAAAAATTGATGGAATAAGAAGCATCCATAAGTATCACAAATCCAACACCTCTAATATTCTCTGCAACTGCCCCATCAAAAACTCCACATGGGTAACTGATCAATGGACCTGGACCAACAAGCCTCCTACTTCTCTTTTTTTTGTGGGACCAGATACAAATGAATGAGATCCTCAATTTTTTTTAGAAGAGCACGAGTAGAGGGCTATTTATTGTCAAAACTGCATCTATTTCTTTGTTTGCAGATACAGCAGAAAAAGAAAAGAGGAAAATATCTGCAGTATGAGCAAACAAAGATACCTTTGAACCAAAAATCAAAAAAATAAATGATAGTACAGTGCTGAACAAGGGGAAGCTTATAGTGGTCAACAAAAATGAAATAAATGCTTCTGGAGAAGGAACGGCCCATGAAGAGATGCTGAGTTGTATCTTCACCCTTAGAGCATAGTACACACAGACTCGGGCCCTGTCTACCATGATGTTGAAGTTGATCCCAGGTCAAAATACAATTCCTTAATATCAACCAAATAAAGCAGCAAACTTTTTTTGGGATTTTTAAATTCCAAAGTAAATCTAGGACCTGGGACTATCCCACCGAGCAAAAAGAGGAGACAATACATTCATATCCCTGTGCAGCAGTAAGAACTCCCACATATTGATAATGAGACCATAATAAAGAATCACAATTTTCAGAAAGACGAATCCTTCCATACTCCATCCCAGCTATATAATTCTCCCAAAGGGTCTGCCAATCACCATCCAAATCTAAGTCTACTGCCGAAAACCAATAATTTTGAGCAGATGTGGTAAGGTTTCTGGCTTGATCCAAAGTACTAACACCATAATCCTCCAGGTATTCACCTAGGTCAAGTGGAAGCAGGAATGATGAACCCTGACCCATGATCGGATCCAGTCCCAGTCATATGGCCCTCCCATTGCAAACCTTCCAGATGAGTCCACCTCCTAGCCATGGAAGAGTATGGAGAAAGCCCTTCAAAATCATAGAAGCACCTCTAGAGATGAAGGATTTCCTACGAAGCCAAGATACCAATGGAAGTCTTTTCATATACTTTACTATCAATAATTTAAACCAAATACCATTACCATTTATTTCCTGCTAGAAACTTTTAAGACGTTGAGAGAGGCTGAACCAACACAGCTGCTTTATACCCCAGCCTCCTAGAGACATCAGAAGCGCTAGAGAATGCCAATCTGCAAGGTGGTATTTTTTATTTTTCACAGAAGAACCCCAGAATAAATGGCAAATATACCTCATTTGGCACATTTGCTACTTTGAAATTTCCTTCAAATTCTGGTTTTGGAGTGTACTCCAAGTCTTCAATGCCCCACCCATACACACTCAGGAAACATATGAAAAGGAATTGGAAAACTAAAGAAGAGAAACGATGTTCATAACAATCAATGCAACATCAATCTGCAAACAATAAAAATCCCAAAACATAGCTGAAAGAAATCCCAAAACAAAGGATAGGCTGACCAATGGGCATAAAACAATGCCAAGTGTTTTTCTCGATTTTTAATAAGATAGCCTTGCCCATCCACCATGTGTGAAATCATCATTATCATGTCATATTCGGCATCAGGGAACTTGAAAGGAAGCTTGGTTGTCTCTATATCAAAAGCACACACACGAACTTCATCTCGTTGAAGAAGATCTACTCTATTTTCCAAGGTAACCTTTGAAGAGTCCACTTTAACAGTGTACCATTGTCCACATCTTGCATATGCAGGATTGCAAAATCCATAGACAAGTAAATAATGAATGTTAGTTTTTCGGTATATAAAAACTCTTGCTGCAAAGGCTGTTGAATGTGGACTTATGATGTAGAGACAAGCCATTCTTTGTTCAAAAGCATCTTGAAAACATTGAATGTGGACTTATGATGTAGAAACAAGCCATTATTTGTTCAAAAGCATCTTGAAAATACCTGTCTACGGAAGACAGGTCTGACAAGTCTAACAAATACCTATTTGGTTCTACTTGCACCGTGGCCAAAAAAAAATTTGGCATAAGCATAGCAAAATACCAGCAAAAAAAGGTGGAAAGACTTATAAGAAAAAAACCTTTGAAAGACTTGTAAGCCAATCACTTGTTAAAGAAAAATCTTGTCAAGAATGAGTTTGGTTAATAGGTGTGGGCATTTGGTAGCCCTAAAAATTCTAATTTATGCCCCTCTTTTGGTTACATACAAGTCTCCATTCTAATTTATTGCTTGCATTGCCTTTTGCTAACATGAATTGGGTAGGCTTCACAAGCTTCAAATGTATGCTTGTTGCCATTGTACTTTAGCCTTTCAACGTTGTCAAGCTTGAGACAATATGTTATGCATATGCATCACATATAACACTGCAATTTATGCCAATATATGTCTATACAAAACCTGGAGGTTCTCCTTTAATGGACTATCTCCTTCAAAGAACATATCTCCTTTAAGTGGTTTTTAGTTTTCCCATGAATGATTTTGTGATGTTGTAGATGATTTTAGTTTTATAGTGGATGTTTTAAACTCTGTGCTACTATGAAGTACATAAGCCAGCAATTCAGAAGCATATTTCCCAGTGGTGGTGAAGAGCAGATAGTTCCAGATCTGGCTAGTTGGCACGTTAAATACATTTATTTCAGTCTGTAATATTTGTTGATTTATTCCTTTTAGCTTGTCTTGATGATGCTTGTTTTCCCATATTAATTTTCAACCCTAAGGCAACGCTAACTTGTTTTCCCATACTAATTTTAAACCCTAAGGAAACCCTAAGGAATACAATTGATCAGCTTCACAGGAATACTGGACAAACATTCAAAGGTACCACCTCTAATCTAGGAATCTTGACTACATCCACATCAGTAACCTTCAACAGACTGAGAATTCAAGTCTAATATTGAAGTAGTTAATCCAAAGAAGCAATAAATAAGAGAGATCAGTAATATGAGGGGATCATCCACCTCAATCATCCAAAGGATGTCAATAGCAACAACACATAAAAGACTCAAGTGCTAAGGGCTAGAAAAGTTGGAAAGTTCCCTAACCAGTACATTCACCATCAGTGAATTCAGTAAACTGAAAATGGCTTGAGGCCAAGGTTAATGCTTCTTTGGATAAGCTAACAGCCTTAGTATTGTGTTCTCTGAATATGTGAATTGCTTTTAGTTGGATGAAGGTTCCATATCATGGATATGTTCACACCAACCATCAAGTGCAAGTAAAGTTAGTTATGATCTTCTATTGAACCAATTAATGATGGTTGTGGAGTCACCATGAATGTGCAGAGTGGGAAGGACCATGGATTTAGCACAATAAAGGTGAGTCCATAAAGCAAGTAGTTCAAATATGGATTGTATGCAAAAATTTATGCATGCCCTAAGAAATCTTATGGGATTGTATGCAAAAATTTATGTATGCCCTAAGAAATCTTATGTATGCCCATCTTTTAGTTACATACAATTCTCCATTCTCACTTATTATTGCTTGCATTTCCTTTTCCTAACATTGCCTTTTCCTTTTACTGGCCTAACCCCTTTTCAACAATAATAGTTGTAGATTTAATCAAGTGTTTTTCTACCGAGGTGGCTGAGTCAACCGAGTTGACCCCCAACCGAGCTAACTCGGCCTTTGAAACGATTGGAGTGAAAATTTTGGTACCAAACCAAGCAAATTAGCGTATGACTGAATGGATCAATAACAAAATGGTCAATTCGTCCCAATCTATACTAAATTGACCAAGTGAATGTGGGAATGCATAGGCCACACAGATGACACTTCAATTCAAAAAATAAATTAACCTAGAAATATGAACATCTAGACTCTAAACCTACTTCATTGTCGAGTCAATTAGGTATGTAGGATTCCTATACATCATAACACTATTTGGAGTAAAACACAACTTGCTTTGTGATGCAGGAGCATAGGCTCATGGAAACAAATTCATCCATGGCTTGATCAAAGTCATATGAAATGAGAGACCTAGGGTCTCAACACTTGTAAATTCTTTTATCTTGATTAAAAATTGAATAATCTGGAAGAGGACACTTGTCCTTTCCACTTGTAAATGTTTGGATAAGAGTTGTTAGTTTGTTAGTGAGTCACTGATGACTCGTAGGGGTCAGTTGAGTTTATTAAGGACTTTGTTCCTTAATTATAGGATCTGTAAACAGAATTAGAATAGAACTGGAGGTTTATTTAATGCAGATCCAAATCATTTAGTTAGGTAGCTTAGGTTAGCTTGAGGATATTTTTGTTAGCTCATTTTGAGGTGAGGCAGCTCGTAGAAGTTTGGGTAGCTCGAGAAGGATAGAGAGGGAAGAGAGAAGCTAATGGTTTGCTTGAAATTCACTTTTTGAACAGGGTTTTTGTAAAACTAAGGTCTGCATAGAGTTATGAAAATTGGTGCCTGCATCACCTGCCAAGCATGTAATATCTCTCATGAAATGGACCAGCTCAATGAGTAACCTTCAAGCATGTAATATCTCTCATGAAATGGACCAGCTCAATGAGTAACCTTCAAGCATGTAATATCTCTCATGAAATGGTGTATAAAATAGTGTAAGCATGCTTCAAATGATGCCTCAATGAGTAACCTCCTGTAGAGTGGATGTTTTAACCTCTGTGCACCCACGTTAAGATAATGGAAATCCAAAAGTTTTATACTCTGGCTAAAAACATAGTCTCCATTTTAACGCCAACACAAAGCATACGATGGCAAGCCAATGGGCTGCGGCACCATTGCTACAATGGCGTAGCCCATGGCATAACACCCCAAGCTCTAGAAGCTTTCCTGACTTAATTTACAAACAATAAAATCAGAGTGTCATGCATACTCCCAAACCCAAACCATTATTAATGCACAGAGTAAATCCCATAGGATGAAAGCCATGAATCGAACCCAGTAAGTCAGCAATTCAAAACGCAGCATTAAATCTACTACACAGTCCCAAATATTTACATAGTATAATCTTTTATAAATGTCGAATGAAATCGTATATACCAAATCACATTGCATTCCTTACATAAAAGCCAATGCGCAATGTATTTACACAGTGAGGCACGAATCCTCTTTTACAACAGTCAAACTATTAAAAATGTTAAGTGGCAAAGTCGTGAGCTGTGGAAGCGTTACAAGTAATGGTGCAGCCATGGCCCAATAATGCCAAACCTCCCAACAAGAGTCCATTAAAAACCAGAGCAAGCTACATTATAAACCCTAAAGGCAGATTCAACAAGTGCCACACGAAACCCCAACCCAGTAAAGTTTTCCAACTCAGAAATGCCCAGAACGAGAGGAGGCAAGTAAATCTTGCTAGCATGATTACCATGGCTGTGAAGAAGAAATCCCAAATCGATAGTGTAGCCTGTGCAAACCCCGAAGCCCCTTCGTGTTCACCTGCAGACAAACCAACAATGGCATGAAAAGCATGACCATGCCATGGAGAATACAACAAAGCAATGCATTTTTACACAGAGTTGATCTAGCTTACCTGCGAATCGATGGGGTCATCTCCCTTCTCCAAATGCATAGAGGCCACACTAAACCAAAATGCCAAAAACCATATTGCACAAGCAGCTGGTGACCATTAACACATGCACAAACCCTCACCATAGTTTATGGAATCAACATTATACCATATACCAACCAAGTCATATGTTAAACCCTCTATCCTATGGTTTCACCACCCTTTAAATATCAGTGCAGACTTTGTACTTGGGACATGGTATTTATACCATAGTCTCCCAACCGTATGGTATGAGAAGTCCTTAACACTATCATATAGTATTTACAATGTTTATCAAGCCTGTCTGTGCAAAACTAGAGAAATTGCGTAATTACATCTATAGACGCGCTGATAAGATATGAGAGATTTTAAAAAAACGAATCCGTCACTGTAACATTATACCTTCAGATTTGCCGAAATGGGTGTTTCTGGAACAAACAGAAACAATTTTCGATGAAACAAAAACTATTTCCTAATGGAAACGGTGCTCTGGATGCAATGGAACAGCTCCCATAAACAAAAAATGCACAAAAAATCCAGAACCATAAACCCTTTCAAACTTTTGGAAACACCGGTTCCAGATCTAGATCAAAACTGAAAGCGGCTCTTCATAAAAGCTCTGATACCATGTTCGGGTACACAGGATACTCCCAAAAGACCGAACACCTTGAGCAACTGCTTCACACAAATAGATCACAGATCAACACACTGATGTTTGTCACATGGTTAAAACCCTCAAGAGGGAAACAGTCCACGGCCCCATCCAAATAGCTACTTAGAGCAATTTATTATGCCAAAGAAAGGAAGTTGCATGAGCTTCTCATAATCAATCAACTAGCCAAGGACCCTATATGCTATTTAAATAGAGATCATAAACCAATCAAGTGTTAAGCCATGGATCAATGGTAGGTATGATCTAAGAGAAGTTGAACCGTCGAATCACTCTATGTCTAGAACATATCATGACCATCGGATTAGAATATTTACAAATGCATACTAATGCATACTAAAGAAACACACTTTTACCTAACAGATATATTACACAAGTTGATCTTAACTAACTCCTAAGTGTCTAAATATCCTAACAATGGTTTTCGATCCTGCCCACATGATGAGCATCCCCAAGCGTAATAAAGGATATGAGAAAGATATGTACAATGTGGAAATAGAAACTAAATACATGACACACCTATGGGGTGCTTGCTGAAAAAATCCCTAGAGAGGATGTTCCAAATAAAGGAGAAGGATGCATCATTATGGAACGTTCGAAGTACTAATCGCTTGGTGTAAATAGTCTATTAAATGGATACATGGTTTGGCCATGATGAGGTTTTGAAATTTGGGCCAAATTGGTTTAAAATGGGGTGGGGCCTACTTTCCCAAAAATCATTTGTAGTATTCGTTGTTGATAATTTTGTGATCATTGCCATGATTTTTGATACTATGGGTGATTCATTTGTCGAGCAACAAGAGCTAGGTAATCCTAAGCCTTATTTAATTTAATATGAGAGTATTTAGGGTTAGGGGGTAGGTTGGTACTCATATGGATGGTTTTGTCTCACAAAACCATCCACGTGAGATTTTGCATTTTTAACATGTCGACGTGCTAAAAAAGGGAGAATCTTGTGCTGCTCCAACACAAGATTTTGTGCTAGGTTCACACAATGTACAATTTTTTCCTATGTATCCCACATGAGTTATCCACGCATATAAGGGGTGGCCAGATGTGCTAGTGCATAGGTGTCTTTATGAATCCCACGTTATGTACAATGCGTCTGGTATCCATATATCAAAAGTTGGGACGTGACCAAATAGACTTTTGTCCCATACCCTGGTTCTACACGAGAAAGGGGATACCACCCATGCTAGGTGTGAGTTGTTTAATCATATGTTGCGTTGTAGCACTTGTATGTAGTGTTGTTTGGGTGATGATATCCATGTAATTTGACCTACTTTTGTAGATAGTTATAGATGTGGAGTGGTGAGAGAGTAGTTATCAGGATATAAAATATGATTTCTAGGATAGTATTCAGGTGACCCAGGCGCTGATAGATGCAGGGCTATTGAAGTTCTTCATGTGCTTATTTATGCAATCAGTGGACTACCTATTCTAGGAGCTAGTTAAGATGTGGGACCCAGATCAGCGGGTATTTCATGTGGGCATACATCATGTGATTATCATTGCTCAACACCTTTATTTCTTGGCTGGTTTGAGCCATTGTGGGTGAGGGAGTCCTTAGTAGAGGGCGTACGATCCAATGGCTCATCAATCGGTACTATGGAGGAGCTGTAGATGCATATGACCATGGGAATATCATGATGATATGATTGGGGGACCTAAACATGTGGGTTGTGGCCACACTAGTATTAAGCATTCTCGATCCTGCGTCGTTCCATATGATCACCGGAGAGAAGTTAATATTGATGGAGTGCGTACTGGAAGGTGAGAAAGTGGCGAGGGGCCTGATGTTGTGGGAGAGAATCATGCTCAGGTTGAATGGTGTGCATTGGGGGGGTGAGAGGACATTTCATCATGGGATTTCCCTATGTTCATTGTTTTTGGAACGGTTCCATTCTTTGAGGTCGTTGGTTATAGTTCCAAAACGGGACCCTCATGAGCCACAGATGGTATATTGGGAGACGACATCAATTCACCATCTTGAGGGAGGGGAGGTAGGGACATAATAAACAGCCTCTTGATGGAGGTGTGGTTGTGGAAGATTGGGCTAATAGAGTGGTATCCCTGGGTGGATATGGACTACAGTGGAGACCTAGAGTTACCTCAACCTGCTAATGGTTGGGATGAGGTAGGTATGTATTGAGTATTTTAGCATGATATATATTTTTGTACTTATTTACATAATTTATGATATATGTTTAGTGATGATTAGTTTGGTTTATGTAGTGATCCATATATTGGAATGATTCCACCACTACCTAGAGTACATTGTTTGTAGTAGCAAGTTGAGGAAGTAGGGCCAGCAGGTCATGAGAGAGTTGTTGGGGCAGTTGTAGGTGGTGTTCCTCCAGGTGGGGGAGTTGGTGTTGGTGTTCCCACTCGGAGAGAAGTGGGTGGGGATGCATTAGTTTCCAACTTGGATGAGATACATAGGTTTTTGGATGCATTGACTCTGGATATTAATGAGGAGGATATCGAGGATCTCTTGGACGAGGAGCTATTGCACACTCTAAAACTCCTAGAGGCATGTGGTATTGGTTTTTGAGTGATGATGTGGATGGTGGATATTGCATTCCATGGGGAATGAAAAACACAAGAGGGAGGAGGTCCTCCCCTGAGGTAGATACAGCGATAGGAATAAGGGTTGGCACGGGGAAAAAACCCTAAGGTAGCCATAGGAGAGGTGGCGTGACCTTTAGCCATCATGGGGCCTTGGGATATAGAAGGTGGTGGAGCAACATGATTGCTCTGATTATGTGATATGATTGTGTATAGAGATGATGACATTCGTTTTGTATATGTACTATGAAAGAGACAATGGGAGGCGGGTTTGATGATGTGTCCCCCATAAGGCACATGATTCCTTTTCAATATGCCATGGGAGGGCCTTTTTGTACATGACACATTATTGTACATTGATAAGAACAACATATGCATATAAAAATCTTAACCATAGTGATACATTAAACACCCATGAGACATAACATATGTTTCAGTGAAAAATGGTATGTATGTGCCATGTTTTAGCAGCACATAAGTTATGTCTCATGGTTTTTTTATGTATCAATATGGTTATGATGTTTATCTGCATATGTTTTTCTTAGCGATGTACAGTAGTATGTACTTATACATGATATTTTATTGATGATTAATGTATGATGACGATGTTATGTGTAGATGTTGATATGATAGTGATATGTACTTGCACATGGTGTTAGATTGGTTATCAACAATTGGTTCATGATATGGATGTTTAGGCATGCTTATTTATAGGTACTTGGACATGTACCGGGTAACCTTGCTTGTTTGTGCGAGTGTACTAACTATGTATCAAGTTCCAGTTTAATACTTCATTGGCGACTACATCGACGAAGACATTGACACTCCTTAGGACATGGGTGAAAATGATGATTTCAAATTGTTTCATGAGGATACATACTCTTAGGTATTTGCAGAAGAGAAGTGGGTTAAGGACACAAAATACATTGTTGATCTACGGCATGACTAAATTAGAATTCAAATGGACGTTCATGTGAGTTATTCCTATTAATATTTTAATGGTTATACAAGATGTTCAAACATTTAGCATCATAACATCATAGCCATATCATTAGAACCAATGAAATAAATACAAGCACAACAATAAAAATGAACACATAGATTTATCCTGGGAAACTTTCTTGGGGGAGAAAACCCAACAAAACTTCCTCAATAGAGAATTCAACCAAGTACAGTGACCAACCCCAAGAATAACACCAACAACTTCCTCTCTCCTACAAACCTCCTCACTCTCTTTCTTGTGCCTTTACTTGTGTGAGAGATGTGTCTAAATGAGACATGCACCTCGCCTATTTATACTCATCAAGCAATTACCTAACTAGGTCAACCTAGTCCTTTAATTAGGGTAAACCTACCTAGGAAGACTCAAAATAACATTTATAAAATACTTTTGTGGGTACTATTGACTCAAATTACAATGGATATTTTACCTCATGACTTTTACATGACCAATTACATCAAGGACATCTCTGAAAGGAGAAATAATAAAGGTACAATACAAATACAATAGAATATCTGCTAAATTTACATTTCTTTAACACCCCCTCCTAACAAGGAAAGTATTCCATAAAATCAACAACAAAAACAAATGTACTACATACTGGTGAATCTATATATCATAGAAATTTTTGGAACACCAATATCATGCATCTAGAACATCATCATCAACATCATTGTCAACATCTGCATGGAATATCATTATCAACATTAACATGGAACATCATCATCATCAACATTAACATGGAACATCATTATCATCATTAGCATGGAACATCATCATCAACATGGAGCATCATCATTAGCAGCAGCAATAGCAACAGCATGTGATTGTTGGAACATCATCATCATTAGCACCATGTGACTATTGAAACATCATCATCTTCAAAAATCATTTCATTATCGAAATCATTTTAGAAGATCTCTCTATCTCGTCGCAGGATGTCATAGAGAATATTACCATCCCATCACATGATGTCCTATATAAACTCATCATCCCACCCCGTTGCAGGGTGTTCTAAATAATATCACCATCCCATCACAAGATGAGAGGATCTTCTTGAATTGGTAGCTCTCTTTATCCTGTTTTAGGATGTCATGGAGACTTATCATCTCATCGCAGAATGTCCCATCTTAGATCTTATCCCATCAGAGTATGAGAGGATCTTATCATCTTGGGATATCTCTCTATCCCATAGAAGGATATCATGCAGAGTCTTACCATTCCATTGTAGGATGTCCCATCTAAGATCACCAGACAAGAAACAAGTTAGCATGGTTATGTCTATGGGACACTCATCCCTGCCCAAGTCAGCATGGCATTCTTGGGGAATCAAGTCAGCATGGTTATGCCCTAGCGAATTCATCATGGCACTCATTTCTACCAAGTCATCATGGCACACACATTTTCCAAGTAATCATGGAACGTACTGCTCCCTCCCTCATAGAGGCCATCTTGATTTCAAGCCCATCTAAAAATATGGACAAGTCATCATGGCACTATCTGCATATTCCTTCTTCAGCTTCTGGAACGCAATGCTTTTTCTGTCACAGAGGTCATCAATCATGTGAGGTGTAGGATAATTTGACTGCTTATATTCAATCTTGTAGTAAATGTTGAAGTCTTCTTCAATTTTTTATTATGATTCTTCATCACATGATCTTTCCTGCAATTCAAATTCAAATGTATGATTAGAAGCATTTTATAATTTCCAAATGAAAAATTCATAAGTAACTATCTTAGCCAATCCTTAAACACAACATTCATCCATATCTTGTATACATATGGTAACTTATCTACCAGAACATATTAAGAGTGTGCACTACTCCCAAAATGTTATCAAAGAGGTTTTATTCTATATCAGCAGCAATGGAATTTTGCACAACACCATAGGCCACTTACCCATCACATGCATATTAGTAGTATATTGCTCATCAATTCAAACATTCTAACATATATTATACATTTCCTAAGTCTAATCATGTACTCAACTAGACAATATCATCTAAACATTCTCATATAAAACATAAAAACTTTTCTTGTAAGTTTTTGTAGGTTTTTCCACCTATGGATCTTGCTTCCTTCGGGTTTCCTCCCTGTGAATTGAATAATAGTTTTATCAAGTATTTTAGGCTCCTATAGTAGGGATAATGGCCCATATACAATGGAATGGTCAAAGTACATATTCTTCATAGTCTTATAATGATGGCCTTTTTTTGGAGGTTCTTCATTGACATAAGCTATTGATTCATGTTGCCTCTTCTTTTGTAGACAATTTACTACAAAGTAACCAAATTTTTCACATCTGAAGAACTGGATATGCAAAATATCCTTCTTCTTCTTTGAATCTCAATATGTAGCTGAACTTTGTATTCTATATGAGTTCATTTTCTCAAACCTTCCTCCTTTTTCTCTCCTTGCATAAGTAGCAAGGGATTGGTCCTCTTCATGCCGAAGTTTCTAAGATTTGTTTCTTTATTATAACCTGGTTTCTTCCTGTACACAAAAATCCCAAAGCTTATCAAACTTCGGTGGTTTCTTCCATGTGCATAGTCCCTGAATAATGGTTCCTATGAAGAGGGGAGGCCATTAAGAGATATTTTGACACTTTCTTTATCGTCTACTAATTCATAAATGGATTCAAGTTGGTCTCTTAATTCAGATACCTTAATGATATAGGAGTTAAATGAGTCTGAATCATATATACCAACTTCTCAAAGCTTATTTCTCAAGGCTAGTTTTTTTCTAGTATTTTTTCTTTCAAACAAACTTACCAAGCGATCAAACGTCTTCTTGAACGACCCTAACTGAGAAATCTATGGAATTAAGTGATCTTTTACTGATTCCATTAATATTCTTTTGGATTTCCTTTCATCCTTCTTATACTTGGTCTTGTCTGCTTCTACTTCAGATTGTATAGTGTCATTTGTGAGGTGATCTTCTATCCCATTTGCTTCCATGATAGAGAGTAATTTGGCCTTCCACAAATTGAGTTTTTTGGCCCCTTATAATCTATCCACAAATATGAAAAACATATTTATAAACTTAAGTACCTTAGGTAGAGTAGGACTTACAATTAACAATGCTTCAACTATAGGCTTGTTTCAAATCTTTTATGGAAAAACTGCTTCTGTTGGTCTTAGGGTTTGACAGAGAAACCCTAATTTTTCAAATTTGGTGACTTGAAAACCTGATTGGATAGAAATATGTTGCTCCTCAAGGTGACATGAGTAGTATACTCATTTTCCCAAATCTATGGACAAGACTGAAAAATATTTGATGCCCTAGTTTCTTCAATTTTCTTTTGTTGAATTGTTCGGTCTTAATTCTGCTGTATATCGTAAATTTATACTCCTTAATGTATGAAAATTTTCCTTAAGGTAGTATGACCTTTATTTTGTCCAATACTATAGGTTACAAGAATATTGGATTCTCCAAGTGTAACTTACGCTAAGTTTCCCAAGGTGACTTGTTTATGGACTTGTTCAGTATAACAAACTTGTACAGAATTCCATGCGTCACAGTTTCAACTTCAGGTTCTGAAACTTACACCATAGTAAATAAAGTCCCATCCTTTTCTATAACATCTTATGAAATTTGATTAGGATATTCCTAACCCGAGGTATGGCATTTATCCCTAGGTCACCTATTTAAAACTAAATCATGGAAGAGGATGGAACCCTATTTTGGAGCGATCCTATCTCCTAAAGTACAACATATATGACGTTGAAATGTATACACAAGTTTTATAAATATCTGAGATTTAACAAATCCAAGTTTCAGCTCCTGGGACTTCACCAAAGTTGAGTTATAGCAAAAATTCTCAGATGAGTATACTTTTCTTTCTAGGGTTTCAAGCATGAAGCCCTTATCTTCAGTAGATGTAGTTGTAGCAGTGTTACGACTGCACAAAGAATTATTTTAGGGTATCTTCGATACCATGTTAAATTTTTAATGGTTATACAATATATTCAAACAGTTATCATATCAACATCATAACCATGTAATTAGGCTCACTAAAATAAAGAAAAGCACAACAAGACAAAAGAACACAGGAATTTATTTTGGGAAACCCATTTGGATGAGAAAACCCAACCAAAATTCCTCAATATAGAATTCAACCAAGTATAGTGAACAACCCCAATAATAATACCAACAACTTTCTATCTCCTACATACCTATTCACTCTCTCTCTTGCGTATGTACTTTTGTGAGAGATGTGTCTAAATGGGGGAGAAACCTCACCTATTTTTACTCATCAAGTGAGTGACTCAATTACCTAACTAGGTTGGCCTAGTCCTTTAATTAGGACCAACCTACCTAGGAAGAATCAAAATAAAATTTATAAAATACTTGTGTGGATACTATTGACCTGACTTACAATGGAGGTTTTACCTCATGACTTATACATGACCAATTACATCAAGGACATCTCCCAAAGGAGGAATAATAAATGTACAATAAAAATACAATATAATATCTTTCGAATTTACATTTCTTTGACAATGCGAAAATGGGTGGATTTGGAAAAAAGACCTATAACAACATCATACTTGGCTTGGTTGTTTGTAAGTTCCCCTAAGAAGAATCCACTGGTGTGGTATAGAGTTCGGTGAGGGGTATAAATGGTCTAAGGAGATGAGGAAAAAAAATTTGACCAACAACTTGCACCATATACAAAGCCGATGTAGTTGTTTTTGTTGGAATCCATCTGCATTATGAACAAATGATGTCATTTAGTTTTCAATCTATGGGATTAAAAACATAAAATGATAACTTTTGGAATTTTTGAACTTGAAAATGAGCAATGGGTTAAAGCAGTGCACAATGGGGACATTCTACCTATGTCGGGGAAATACATCATGCATGAGGAGGCATGAGTATATAATTATGTTCCTAACGTAAAATAGGGGATCCCAATATGGTTTAGTTTGGTATTGGAGAAGGAGTGTTGTTGTCGGGGGAGTGTGAGTCCACGTAAAATGATGATGAATCCTCACTTGTAATTAATCCATCTATGGGAGATATATCTTCAATAGTGTCAGCTATCGCAGGAACAATTTGTCCATGCGTTGTTTCTTATGGGGAGACACTAAGATCGAACAATTGGTCATGAAGATGCATCTACTCGAGGTGAAATTCTCGTTCAGTTATTAACAAGGGGCATTAAAATAAATAGTGGGAAGAGGTTGATGTTCTCTCAACCTCAAATTGAGGGGCATGCGTGACACTGATAGTTGTATTGAGAAATTTTTCGAGCTCTGGTAAGGTAGGGCACATATTGGTTATGTAACCTTGTTGTCCACACAAATAAAATGGGGGTGTGACCCGCATGGTAGGTGTATCATGCATAATGGGTGTTTTCAAGGTTTGTTGGGTAGCACCTTTCATGTTAGGTTTAGTTTCCCTTGACAAGGATTTAGGGGCATGGTCGATCGTGGCAGGGGATTTCATCTTGGGTTGGTTGTTTCCCTCATTGGTAAATTTTTTCAACTTGGGTTGAATGATTCCCTCATTTTGTGGTTTTGTGACCACTGGTGGTGGTTGAGTCATTGCTGGTGTGGGTTCGATGGGTGGAGCTATGGGGGCCATTTGTTGTACTAGTACCATATTGTAATGTGCGAAAGGTTGTGAAGCCATCTCATGGAATGGTGATGTGAGGTACCACACAAGGAGCCCTATTGTGAGTTATGGGAGTGTTAAATGGGCCATAATCGATGTTCCTTGTACTCCCAGTGGGGGGGAGGGTATAAAAATGAAATATGGAACATGGAAGGAATTGAAGGGTTCTTGTCTTGCTTTACTCCATGGATGGTTGGATTAGTTGATGGTGAGGTTGTTAGGGGGAAGGATATTTTTCAGTGGTGAAAAGGGTACACATGATCCCTTCGATTGTGATGGGTATTTCAGGTGTAGGGTCTAAATATGCCCCAAGGAGGTCAAAATATTTGTACACCCTGGTACAATCTCAATATAAGGAGTTGGATTTGATTCACCTATTGCAAGTAGGACATTTTCCATATTGGTAGAAGCATGGGGGATGCAGTAACTGAGTTGGTCAAGGGTGACCACTTTACCATTGAAATAAATCATCATGGTACGAATGAAAGAAGAGTAGATGGCCTTCATGGAATAAATGTAACTTCGACCCAATAAGATATTGTAGTCAAGTTGAGAATCCACAACTTCAACATTGATTAAGACCATTTTTCCCCTTAGCTCAATGGGGACATTTTGGTACAATCCTCATGGTTGGGATGGTCTCCCATAGTTTGCATGAAGAGTAATATAGTATGTGACTAACTCATATTAACCCAATAGCTTCCATATGTTGGAATACATAACACATGTGGATGCGTCTTCATCGATGTTATATGGATGGATAATGTTGTTCTTCACAGTAAATGGAACTTGGAATGAAACCAACGATGGTAGTCGTGGTTTACCTTTGTCAAGGTAAAAAGTCATGATTTTTGCATTGGGAGGGTCAAAGACACCAAGAGAATTCAATAGTTCCTTTCATGCGAGGGGAAAGATTGAAGTACTTCCAATCTTGACATGGTGGCTGGTGATTCTAACAAGTTGTCAACAATGTTGTAATTATGGGAAACCTTCATGTGTGAGTTATGAGCAGTATGCCTAAGTGGTGCTTTGGGTATCCTCAGAATTTTCTCCATGTTGGGGCATGGAATCTGTACAGGGCCTCCTGAAGTGATCAAAGTATCTTTGAGGAAAGTTGAGGTTACAACACTAGTGTACAATTTGGAACAGTTCTGGCGATTGACCAATGTTGAGTTCATAAAGATGTTTTGGAAGGATACATCTCCTAGGGGGATGGGATTTGGTTGTTGGGTAACCACTCCTTGATTATAATAGGGCTTTTGAAAAACAATTTGTTGGCTTTGTGGTGTAGGAGGCTCCCGAGGAGGGTTTGATGGCATATATTTCTTTGCTCCCACCATTCATTGGAAGTCGGGGATAAGTGGACAATGGTGACTGTAATGGCCATGCTCACCATATATTGAGCAAGGGTAATTGGTCCTTAGGTTGAAATTATTTTCTTTCTTTGGGGGTTTCCCCCCCTATGTTGGTTAGTTACCCTAGTTTAGGATTTGTTGGGGAAATTGGTTGCCCCACGATCCTTATTATTGGGGTTGTTTGTTCTTACCCTTCTTCTTCCCTTTATTTTCAGGGTTTAGGGGATTGGAAATGTTTAACTACTCAAATTTTTGAGTTTGTTGTTGCATAGAATGTTGAACAAAATTGACACCCAGATGTGGCAAGGAAGTCGTTCCACGGGGACATGGGTATTGATAGTAAGGGTTATACCCTATGAGTGGGATATAGGTTGGTTGTGTTGCATAATATGTAGATATAGGAATAGGTGGTTCCATTGGCAGTTGGGGAACCATATGCACTTAGATTGTACTAGGGTAGAGAAGGTTGTACATTCCATACTGGTACTTCCCAAATGTAGTATTTGGCGCAGCAGTGGGAGGATCCAACACAATGGGAATATTTGGGTATTGTGCATCATAGGTGGTGGAGAAAGAGTTGTTTGTAGGAAAATTTTACCATGAGAGGAAATGGACCCAATAGTCGCATCCATGAAATGTGACATCCTTGCAATGGGAGAATCTAATGATCGATGTCAAGAGGAATTTGGTAGTACAATCTACAAGTACCTTGATTTGGTATAGATGAGATCAAAATGTTTGGATTTGAAAATCGTTTCTTCCTCACTCTGGTGCATTAAGGTAGCCACATCCTTCGCAATAAATGGTTAGAGGGATTTGAGAAACCAATCCAAAACAAAGGGAGGTTGAATTTTGTTTTTGCACAAAGTGTGGCGACGATGCCAATTATGGATATGATCCACTATGTGTGTCGTAGTGTTTTGTCAAAACTCAGCGAGAATTTTGAGGCCTAGGTCATGTCTTATGGGGAAATGAAAATACGAGATGAATGATGTGGCGATTGTCTCAAATGTGGTATGAGATGCTCGAGTTAAATCCATGTACTACTTTGCAGTTGTACCAGTAAGGGTTCTTTGGAAGAGATGGATGAGTAGCAGATTTTCCACTTTGCTATTGGAGGAACACCATAGATGTAAAGACATGATATGGTTAGTAGGATCATTTCCCTGTTTCCCTTCAAACTTAGGGATTTCTGAGGGTATATTTTCAGGAATATCCATCCAGTTGGCATCATGAACTATGGGATCATTAACCATATTGGTTATCTCATGGAGGTTGAGGCTTTCCATAAAGGGAAGGTTGGGGTTAGTGTTCGGGTACACAGGGTACTCCCAAAAGACCAAACACCTTCAACAACCACTTCACACAAATAGATCACAGATCAACACACCAATGTTTGTCACGTGGTTAAAACCCTCGAGAGGGAAATAGTCCATGGCCCCAGCCAAATAGATACTTGGAGCAATTTATTATGCAAAAGAAAGAAATTTACATGAGATTCTCATAATCGATCGACTAGACAAGGACCCTCTATGCTCTTTAAATAGAGATCATAGACCAATCGGGTGTTAAGCCATGGATCAATGGTAGGTATGATCTAAGAGAAGTTGAACTGTCGGATCACTCTATGTCTAGAACACATCGTGGCCGTCGGATTAGAATATTTACAAATGCATACTAATGCATACTAAAGAAACACACTTTTACCTAATGGATATATTACACAAGTTTATCTTAACTAACTCCTAAGTGTCTAAATATCCTAACATCCCCCCTTAAGAACAACTTGGGATAGGATTGAAGGATTTACAAAAGTGACACTATTAGGAGAAGGAAGGAGGCATTAGAACCTATCCCCCCTTAAGGACACAATCCTGAACTCCTAACATAGATCGAAGTTTAGAAAACTTTGCTTCTGTAAGAGACTTGGTGAAGATGTCTGCAACTTGATCATCTGTAGGGCAATAGAGAACTTCAATAACACTATCATGATCAAGATTTATGATCAAGTGCATGTGTAGCTCAATGTGTTTGCTGCGCTGATGTAGAACTGGATCTTTGGCAAGCTTGATGGCACTTTGATTGTCGCACCAAAGTGGAGTAGGCTGCTGCTGCTCAAATCCAAACTCTGAAAGGATCTGTCGAAGCCATAAAGCTTCCTGACTGGCATTAACTGCAGCTTGATATTCTACTTCTGCTGAAGAAAGAGCAAGTGCTTGTTGTTTCTTACAAGCCCAAGTGATAGGTCTAGATCCCAGACTGAAAACATAACCTGCAGTAGACTTCCGATCATCAGGATCGCCAGCCTAATCTGAATCAGTGAAACCAACCAACAAAGGTTTCCCCCCTATACCATAATGAATCCCAAACTGAATTGTACCTTGAATATATCGGAGTATTCTTTTTGCTTCTTTCCAGTGACTTTCATGAGGAGTTTGCATATAATGGGCAACATGACCAACGAAAAAGGAAAGGTCAGGACGGGAATGAGTCAAGTATAAAAGACTACCAACAAGCTGACGATACAAGGTGGCATCTACTTCAGGGGAAGTACAAGTGGCAGAAAGTTTAACTCCAGACTGGAAGGGAGAAGGGGCTGGTTTACAATCTTCCATGTGGAAGCGACGAAGAATGTCACAAGCATACTTAGACTGGGAAAGAAAGATTCCTTCTTTGGTTTGCAAGACTTAGAGACCAAGAAAATAATCCAAATGTCCTAAGTCTGACATTTTAAAATTTTTCTTAAGACTAGATTTCACATGGGTTATAAGTTTAGGGTCACTACCAGTAAGGATAAGATCATCAACATAAAGAACAAGTATGATGAGATGGTTTCCTACTTTCTTAGTATAGACATTGGGGTCAGAATGACATCTAGAAAAACCAATGTTAAGGAGAAATCTATCCATTTTGGCATACCAAGCTCTAGGAGCTTGCTTAAGGCCATATAAGGATTTCTTAAGGAGACAAACAAGGCTAGAGTTATTCTGAACATATCCAGGAGGTTGTTCCATGTAAATTTCCTCATGTAAATCACCATGTAAGAAGACATACTTGACATCCATTCGATGGAAATCCCAGTTATGTAAGGCTGCAAGTGAAAGAACAAGGTGGATGGAGTTCATTTTTGCTACAGGGGCAAAGGTTTCATTGTAGTCAATCACTTCAACTTGGGAAAAAATTTTGGCAACTAACCTTGCCTTAAGTCTTTCAACACTTCCATCTGATGCATACTTAGTTCTGTAGACCCATTTACATCCACCCTTCAAATTTGATCATTGATGGCGTTAGAAAGTTTAAAGCAGAATTCACACAGTGGAATTACAAGAATCCAATCGTAGGACAGATGGGAGAGTGACCATGGGAGGCAAAGTAAAAATTTGAAATTGGAGTGAAGGGAACGGTTCAGGTACTGCAGCATTAAAGTGTTTAGTTGAAAAAATGTCCATGTCAACTTGACAGCTAGGCGAAGGTGGACACGACATTTTTCCAGTTAGATTGACGACGTTTGAAGGAATGGAGTCATCGGAATATGGATTAATGGAAGTTGGCAAAGGGCCAAATCGTTGGCCCGTTAGCCACCGCCATTACCCCATCTTGAAAGTTACACAAAACTTCTTAATTTAAGCCTTAAAATTACTTTCCCACTCTCCAAAGAAGTCAAATATTCAAAGGCCTTGTGCTTTTAGTTATCAATCGACAAGTATTTTTCATAGTTTTCACAAATGGTAAGTATGGCATAACCAGAGTTGGAATTTAATATACAAATTGTTAGTTATGAGGTGTAGAAAGACTACGACAAGGTTGATTGAGTTTTCTTAAGGCTCATACTTCTTTATATTGGTTTGGGTAGAGAGGTTACTGGATGGATCATGGGCTATATCAGTTCGGTAATTTTTTTGATATTAATAAACGATGTTTCCACTTTTTTTTCAAAAGCTCTAGAGGTATGAGAGAGAGGGGTGTACCTTATTTCCGTAGTTATTTTGGTTGATTATGGAAGATCTCAATCTTCTTATTCTCAAGGCTAGGTTGGATGGGATATTATTATGTATAAAAATTTATGATGTCATTCACATCACCCACTTTTTATTTGTTGACAATGTGCTTCTCGTTGGCAACGATACTTATGCTGAGGTACTGGTGTTTAAGGATTGTCCCAACCTTCTTGGAGGCTATTAGTATGAAGGTAAATGTTGTTAAGTCCTATCTTTCTTGGTTGTTGATGTGGATGATGATTTCAAAAATAGTTTGATGCAGCAAATTTGATTATAAAAGTGAGCCCATCGAAACATGTTTTAAGTACCTGTTCTTAAAAACAAGTTCTATCTGCTTAATCACGAAGCTCTGGCTCGGCTGAAATAATTTGGCAGGTGGGGCTTGAACAATACTTTTTATTATGGAAAATCTCTCGCTGCTAAAATCCTTTGGCTCTGTCTATTTGGAGTTGGTCTATGGTCCTCAGTTTTAAAGGAAAAATATATACATTCTGGTACCATTGTTGATGAGATTTGCTATGAATCTTATCCATAAGCGAGGTCAAATTGATGGTTATGTCTGCTCAAATCGGTTGCTCTGTTAAAGGAATGGCTTGTGTGGAAGCCGAGAAATGGGTTGCAAATTAAAGTGGGAGAGGACCTGATTTTTAGTACCATTATCAGATCTTAACTTAATAATTTGATGACCAAATTGTTTTTCAACAAGGGCCTTGTAGGCCAAGAACATGTTAAATACTTCGCTCTTAAGTTTTAGGAAGTAAACCCAAGTGCGTCTGGAGTAGTCATCAATGAAGGTTAAAAAAATATTTGAAACCAAAAAAGGAAGCAGATGGAAGAGGGCAACACAAGTCACTATGCACAAGCTCCAAGGGAACCGAGACGTGCCAAGAGGCACGTTTGTCAAAACTGTCCCAATGATGTTTTTCGACTACACAACCGAAATAAACACCATCTTTGCAAGATACCAACAGAAGACCAATCACCATATTGTCTTTACATAGTTGTTGCAATGAGCGATAATTTAAGTCAACAAATTGCTCATTCCAAAGTTTGCTCAAGTTATCACTATGAGCAACAAAAACTGAAGGAAAAGGTGATGACCCAAAGTTGTTAAATTTTTACAACTTGGTAATATTATCAACAGTTCCAGTAGCAAGGATATTTTGAGGATTTTTAAAATCCTTGATCACAACTTGGTGAGGTGTAAACGTCACACTTTTACCTTCACCTGAATGAGTAATTTGATAGACTGATAACAAATTGCAGGAAAATGTTTGAAACACATAGTACATCACTAAAATGACCATTTTCTACTGGAACTGTTCCAGATCCTACAACACTTAGAGATCTATCATCACCAATAAATATTTGTTTTGTGTTACATTCATGCATAGTAGAAAAGATGGATTTATCCTTAGCCATATGATAAGATGCTCCAAAATCAATGAGCCATTCAATTGAAATAGAAGAAGAAGATGCAGTATAAGAGTAACCAAAAACACAAAGTGAATGTCCATGAGATTTAGATTCTGAAGACGAATCTAGGTTGATGTGGTGCTTCTTCATTGCTGCTTCCAAGGCTACCATCTTCTTAAAACACTTAGATTCATCATGATTATCTTTCCCACAAAAATTGCAATGACGCTCAGTCTTCTTTCCTTTTTGCTTAGATCTTTTGTCATTTTTTAAAGAAGGAGCTGACTAAGAGGGTTTGTGACCCTTTTTGTTTGGCTTATTATTGCGAAAATTCTATTTCTTGGGAGGCTTGGACTTTTCTTTCTGTTGGGACAATAAGGCTTTCCCAAATGTATCTGCATTGTTAATTATTCCAAGATGAATGAGCTTATCTTCCTCTCTAATTAAGGAATCACAAAAGGATTCAAGGCTAGGCTCTTTATAGCTAGCCTCAGTCAATGATTCTTTCATGGAGTAGAATGTAGATACAAAAACAGAATATGCAGGTCCAAGTTTTGAAAAAATATGATAAATACATTGTTTGTCTTCTTTTT
>LPNX010970663.1:706685-723045 GCA_001517045.1 Pseudotsuga menziesii | reverse complement strand
TACTTAGATAAATAGTCTTGAATGCATGAAAAATCATTTGGATTCAAGGAAAGCAACTCATTCTCAAGTTGATGACCCTAAATTTCATTGTGTTTACCAAACACAAATTCCAACTTTTCCCAAGCGAGATTAGGTTCATCAATTTCAAATATGTGGAATCGCAAATCAGTAGAGATTGACATCACAATCATTCCACGAGATTCATCACATATATTTGCCCATTTAATTTTTTTATCATCATCAGTGGGTTCTGTTTCTTTCCCTGAGTTTATCCTGAAAAGTCTCCTACTTCGCATAACATCCTCCATACGAGATTTCCATGAGAAATAGTTAGAACTTGTAAGTATAATAGCACAAGGGGCGGCCATACTATAAAATTTTTGCTGAAATAATAGAAACTAACTATCTAGATGCAAAGAGCTCGAAAACATATGTGGTTTAAAAAAAAACGGCACTTAAAACTGATTCTGGATGATGAAGTTATGCTTGATCAAAGAAAATGTTGAAGATGTCTCCAATAGTGACATGGCAGATATTAACTTGACCAACTAAAAAAAAAGAAGCCCCCTCTTCCCAAGATCAACCTTTAACAATCACTTTTACAATAAAGTTGCTTTGAAGTGAATCACTTTTGTAGAATAAGTGATGTTCACTTTTACAATAATGTGACTTTTAAATAGTGCGACAATAAATTAAAAGACTTAAGTGACTCACTTTTATTTTATTTTATTTATGTGAGATGTACTTTTATAATAAAATAACTGGAAGATAGAAATTGTATGCACTAAAAGGTAGCTTAATAAGACTTGAACTCAAGACCTATTAAGTAATAAAGCAACTTTGGACCAAGTGAGCTAAGTTTAAAAAGTACATAAAATAATGGAAAAAGGAGGGGGTTTTTTTTTTTTTTGTAACTATTCTCTCTCCTTCTCCGTGCTTGTTTTCTTTCCCTACAAATCACAAAAAAAAACAAAAAACAAAAACAAAAACAAAAAATTTCCACACAATGGGGTTAGATCTTGGTTAGCTTACCTGGAAAATGTACATTTTCAAGTTTTCTCACTGTTTTTTATTTGTCGTGATCTCACAAGGTGCACGGCAAAGAGCATACGTAGCCGAGAAGACAAGAGAAAAAAAAACTTTCCCTTACTATTTCTGATTCGCTGTGATCGCGCAAGGTGCATGGCAAAGATCATACACAGTCAGGGAAGGCAACAATCCGAGACTAAAACATAAAAGATCTAATAAAAAACTAATAAAATATGAGAGATTTAAAAAAAAACAAATTCGTCACTGTAACATTATACCTTCAGATTTGTTGAAATGGGTGTTTATGGAGCAAATGAAAACGATTTTTGGTGAAAGGAAAACTATTTCCAAATGGAAACAGCGCTACAGACGCAATGGAACAGCTCCCATAGGCCACAAATGCACAAAAAATATAGAACCAAAAACCCTTTCAAAGTTTCGGCAACACTGGTTCTATATCTTGATCAAAACCGAAAGTGGCTCTTCATAAAAGCTCTGATACCATGTTTGGGTACACTAGGTACTCCCAAAAGACCGAACACCTTCAACAACTGCTTCACACAAATAGATCACAGATCAACACATCGATGTTTTTCATGTGGTTAAAACCCTCGAGAGGAAAACAGTCCACGGCCCCAGCCAAATAGCTACTTGGAGCAATTTATTATGCAAAAGAAATAAAATTACATGAGCTTCTCATAATCGATCAACTAGCTAAGGACCCTCTATGCTCTTTAAATAGAGATCATAGACCAATCAGGTGTTAAGCCATAGATCATTGGTAGGTATGATCTAAGAGAAGTTGAACCGTCGGATCACTCTATGTCTAGAACATATCATGACCGTCGGATTAGAATATTTACAAATGCATACTAATGTATACTAAAGAAACACGCTTTTACCCAACGGATATATTACACAAGTTGATCTTAACTAACTCCTAAGTGTCTAAATATCCTAACAGTTAGGACCTTCCATTGTATTCTGAATGTTGTTTCCTCAAGGGGGATACCTTGGAATAAGTGGCAGCGATGTTTGTCTTCTAGGGGAATATGAAGATGTAGAATTGATTCCTCCTGAAGGAGGGAATAAGGGGAGTGATTCCCTCTTGGGGGAGAAACAAAGGTGATACTTTTTCACAAGAAGATGGGGAAAAAGTATCAATTCTCCCTTCGATGGGAGAGAGTGACTAAAATGGGGTATTTCCTCACATAGATGATCCAATCAAAGTGGTTAGGGATCAGAATTGACTAGGTGATCCCCCTCGTTTTCCATAGGGAGATAAAGAAAAAATACCCCTCAAGAGAGGGGATAGGCCGTGTAGTCTATGGGACTTCCTTATGGGGAGTTTTGTTCCTCTATGGTGAAATTATAGTATCCAAGTGAGAGTGATGAGTGAATAAACACAATATAGACAAATGAAAAAATATACCAACAACAACAGATGCAAAATGGTGCAATATGTGATCTTGATATGTGCAATATGGTATTAGTACAAAGGTGTCTACATGTAGGTTCTTTTTAAATTAGAAATTTAATGAGCTTGTATTTAGAAAATAACAACAAGTGCAAATTCCATAAAATACCTAACATCCTTCCTCTCAAATGTAAATGGGGATCCCAAAAGCATAATTGTTGGTGATAGTGAAATCCATGTAACAACTCACAAGTGGAGGTAACAAAGAGCCAATTTTACTTGCAATGGGGGAAATGTTTCAATTAAGAATACTTAGAAACACCTCCCAAATACAATAGCTGACTTCAGGAGTCATTTTCATTCCCAAGTGCTCCTTGGTGGTTCCCTAAGTTTGGCCACTAACGTTACCTTGCTTCATGTGCGGATCAACAGTTAGATCTGGTAGTATATTGTCGTCTCCCTAACAACAAGGTGAATTCTTCGTAGGGGAGAGCAGGGTAGTTGTATATCAACTTTTACTCCTTGTATATTGGTACACTTCTAATCCGAGATCTCTTTGAACACTTATAGCAAGATTTAAAAGCACCATAAAAGACAACAATGCTATGTTTCATAAATATGCCTAATGAACCTATATTAGTGGGCATTGTTTGGATGCTCAGACCAATCAATCCTACCAAACTAAAATATTGTTTTGTGACCTCATGTGGAGGATTTTAATTCGTTAGAATTTATGGTGGTTGAATTTTAAGGATTTTGTTGTGAATTAAATGAGTGTAAATGAAGTATTTCACAATTTCCTTCATTTTTGATTCACCAAAATAGTGAAGAGTATACTCTGAGTGAAAAAATCTTTAGGTCCCTTAATGTGTGCAAATGGGAATACATATGTGATGAAAGCAAATAGTATTGTTGCAATTAAGTACAACACCCAAAACAAGATAATGGAAATTGTAGCTTGAACTCTAAACAAACTAATAACTTGCTTGTAAAAATAAATAAATGCTAAGTGTGGAATGGAGATATTTCATATTTCACTACCATTTTTAATTCACATAAATCATGAAGATCATACTTTGGGAGAGAATTGTCTTTACGTCCTTGCTTGTGTACAAAAAAGTGGATTATACACTACAATTAAAGATGTTAAAACAAGCAAATAACCATAAGATGTATTGAATACTAGTGACACCAATGAGGCCAATTGAAAGCCTCAAGGGTGGTTACCTAAGTATATTTTGAGGGATGACCCATTTACTTCCTAATATTAGTCTAGGTGGGATAATTACTATAGTAACAAGTAACCACTGTTAGTTAATTAATTCCTAGTTCATTAGTGAGCAGCTATTGGGCTGCAGATTGTTGACTCGATAGATAAAAAGAAAATAAACAAGACACAACGCATAAATTAAATTTGAAGTTGTGTTGCAATGTGACTAAAAAAATCACTGGAGCGTTGTCATGCAGGTGCGATGAAAGAAAAACAACGTTGATTTGAGATAGATAAACTGTGTGGGCGAATGTCTATAAAATTGTGCTATTGATGCATATGTTGAAGATATGAATGCGTTGTTAGGGAACTAGAGATGGTGGGAAGCACACTATTGATAAAATGGCTTACCGTTCGAATGGAGAATGAATTTTTGGGAGAATGGGATGGTTCTCTTCACCTGCAAATAAAAAGACACTAGAAATTAACCACTTTACAAACAATAACCTAAGTAAAGATAAATGAACAAAAATGAAGTGGAGTCATCATTAATAGTATCGTGGGAAATATTACACAATAGTGCTCTCTTCCCACTTGATGAGGGGATAGGCCTTGTAGGTTGTAAAAAGGCCTCCGTATTTGGAGCCCCTTTGTGGTTGTGAAGTGATGAAATAATGACCCAAGTGATTCTGCAAAAGATTGTTAGAGCAAGATAAAAATAAAACAAGAAAAATGATAACAAAATTGAATAAACAACAAAGGGAGTAGAGGATGCAAAATCCAATAATCAATGTGAGCCAAACCACTTGTATATTTCCCAATGGTGAAGCTAGTACAACACCTTGGAGATGTGAGCTCCAAAAAGAGACAAACAATATTTCTAAGGGATACCTTTCTTGTCTAAACTTGTTTGAAAAATGGTTAAGGAACCAAATGGGAAGAACACTTTCCCCTTGAGGAAAGGAGGAAAATATAGAGAGTTGATAAATGTTTGACAAGATGGAAGAGGTGAGTTAAGAGGAAGCTCAATCACTATTCCAACTACATAACTTTTCTCAAAATTATTCTTACAATAATCATTCCCATGGATTTCTTTTATAGGCTAAGAGGTGGCCAATAAATAACAAATCATAGAGTGAACCCAATAATCCATGTTTTGGCTCCAAAGTACACCAAGAGGCCATTTAAGGAAACCAAGTGTGTGTATGGTCAAAATTCGAGTTCAATTGAGTAAGTGGAGCTTTCATGAGCCTTCAATGCATCGTTGGTGGGAGAGATTCTACCATTTGTGTCTAGCATGGATTTCGAAGGAAAATTTGTTCTGCAATGCAGGTGTTGTTCTGTAGATGCACATTGTAGCACATATAAACAAAATTTAAACTATGTTGTTATGATATTTGACTAATTTGGGGCCATTTTGGACATAATACACTCTTTAGATGTTGTGAAGGTGTCTTTAGCTGGATGCATGCTATATGTTGATGACGATGTACCATGTGAACTGCAAAATTGTCATAAGCGTGTGAGTTTTTCTTGATAACAAAAGTTTTCTTACCCATACCACAATTTGTTGTCAACTTGAATATTTAAGCAATTGGAAAAAATTTGATATCAAGTTGAAGTCTAAAGAAGTTACATGATTTGTAAGTCATTTCAGGAATTTTGCTAACTGTAAAGTGATTAAACATGGTTCTTGTTGGATCCATATTTTACTGAACAAGAAATTTGATAATAAATTTTTTATTGAATTTCATGGACATGGAAAAACTCAATTGTAACATATGTACTTCATCAATGTCCTCTCACGTAGCGATAATAAACACTTTCCTTTTAGCGGATGAATTATTACTTGATGGCGTATCGACTCTCTCTGAAGTGCAGTAGGTTTTCCCTAGCCGTTTCCTCCCTTGTTGTGCAGATCCTCAGGTCGAAGGCGTTCAGGCCATATTTCTCAGCGTTGATGCACCCCTGCTTCAATGTTGAAGCATTCTACTGCTGCGTTGTTTTTAACGTGGGTTTTTTGGATGTTGCTTCCACTGTGGCTCTCAAGTTTCCAGGATATGGACACTCATTACCAGCTCGAGGCCTTCAAGTCCTGAGTTCAATCAATTGTTCCTTAGGTAGCTTCTCATACTCCCTCCAAGTTCATGAAAAATATGGATGAGATCCCTTCTCTGGAGCTCTCTCTTTCGGATCCATGCCAGAAAGCGCTCATCCTCTCAGAGAAATCCCTCATCAGCAAGTTTACAGGGTTGTGGCCCAACCCTAAGGCAGTGGAGCTATGGATTGCAAAACATTGGAACCCTATTCTGCAAGGATAGGTCTCTCACTTCGCAGTTGGAAGGGGGTTTTTTGTTTCCCTGTTTCTGAATAAAGAAAAAGAGATTTAATCTTTCGATCGGGTCCCTTCTTAATGGGCTCGAGGAGGCTATTCTTAGCCCCATGGACCCTGGGGTTTAACCCAGAAGCGGAGATTACTGCCGCTCCAGCTTGGGTAAGACTTCCTAACCTCCCACTTCATCTTTGGGGGAAAAGCACTATGACGGACATTGGTAATAAGCTAGGACGTTATCTAGATAGTGCAGAACCAAAAGGGGGCTAGTTCATATGTGCCCACATCTGCGTAGAAGTAAATCTATAAAAAGGGCTTCTAGAGGCCCTAAAGCTCACATTAGGAGATTGCAGTCACATCCAAGAACTGGATTATGAGCAGATTCCATTCAAATGCAATTTTTGTCATGTATACAACCACTTCACCAAAAGCTTCTTAAAGCCTGCAGAATCATAAAAACCAATAAATCCCTCTGCTCCTAAAGAAGAAAATTTCTAGACGATCACTAATCGACGTCGCCATCCCCGACGAAAGGAGCCTCAATATTATCAGCATAAGGACTCACCTCAAGATCACACTCCTCTCGTAAAATCTCCACCATTCGAAAAAAAAAACTTTGAAGTTCTCCAGGAAGTCGAAGCACAAGAATCTGAAGCTGCGAATGTTCCAGAGCAGGGCGATCCCCCAGGTCCCCTAACCCCTTGGAGACAATTCCTGAACAAGCTTAACCAAAACCTGCTTCTTCAAGTTCTATGAAAGACCCCAAAGCGTTGGACCATGAGACTTCAACCCATGTAGGATTGGAATCCTTAGTCCCTTCCTATGGGTCAGAGGGAATCTCTAATTCTGAATACTTCTCAACCCCTTCTGCTCCCATCACTAGAGGGTGAAAGACAAATAAATAACATAGAGAAAAGGAAGTAACCTCAAATATTTGCTCGATCTCCCAAAATCATTTGGACTCTTTCATTAAGGGGCATTTCACCTCCCCATCTAATTAATGTTTTGTTTCTGTATTCTACTCTGCTCACAATTTGTGAGAGTATACTCTTGCAAGCAATCGTTTTCTTGGAATATCCTTAGAAGAAATAGGGAAACACCTCTCAAAGTATTCATAAGAAGGATGACAACACTGTTAGAGGTCACTAGCCTTCTTATTTTGAACTACCCCTTTGTAAGCTTGGTTGGGCTACATCCTTTTTAATCAATACAAATTTTCTCAATTTCTGTTTTAAAAAAAAATTCCTCTCATGCTGAAAGAGCCTTAAATAAACATGTTGTAGAAAAGAACATGAAGCAATGCTTTATGAATAAAGGTAGTCATTTTTATATTTTGACATATATATTATGTGGGTGGATATCAATACCATATGTCATCATTTTTTAGAGATTTTCTTTTGGTAAATACACCCAAATGTAACTTGTATTACCTTGATGAAACAAAGAAATGGAACTACCACAATTCTATCTTTATTATGGAATATCAAAATACTGCGGACTTTTGAATGTTTTCCTTATTACAAGCCCTTTATGCAATTGTTTCTTTTGATAAAAATAATTCACTATTCTAATATTCAATATAAAATACAAATCTTTTCAAAATTGAAATCCCATTTGTTAGTTAATTCCTTAAATTTAGTGTCAAACTTAGTGTTTTGTTTTGAACTACAACATTTACTATCACATGGAAGGCCTCTCAAGTTGACAAAAACCAATAAACATATAAATAGGGCTAAAGTGAAAAACAATTAGTCACATGGAAAGCATCTCAATATCTAATAAGATAAAATCAGATCACCAAAGGGACAAGGGAATCTTGTGCAAAGTAAAACCCCTTCATATGTAGAAGTGTTGATGCCTCGGTTATGTAGATGCTGGTGTTGAGCCCCATTTTGTTGTCATTTTTGAGCTAAAAACATTATGTATTAACACACATTTTGTTATCTTTTGGCATCTTTGCATCATACAGTTTACCATCTAGCTTCAACAATGATCTTATTTTGGATTTATTTAAGATTGACTCATTCTTGATTATTTTACTGTTTTAATGAGTAAATTCGATGTTAATTGATGAAATTTCTAACAAGTGCATTCTTTAATTGCAGAGCATGCTTTTTGGGCAAATTTGACATGCAAACACACATTCGGCTAAATATGCGCATAGCATATCCAGCTTGCCATTCAACTTGCCAAAACAACCGCACATTGGAACTAATTGATTCTCCAGCATTTAAGCATGGAGCGACCTGCAACTGTTTGTTGTCCACATGCCAAAGTGTTAGCACGAGCCTTGTTCTAGAAGGTTTCAAGCATTGACATCACGTCGTTAGTTCATGCCAAAGAAGGAAAGCCTATATGCCACCTCATGCCTGATGGAAACCGACTCGCGATAAGGGAGGAAAAACGACTGTGTGTTGGCATCATAGCAATGGATTGTAATAATGGTTGACCCATCTCAAAGAGTAGTCGACCACTAAAGGGTTGACTCGCTCACCTTATCAAAACTATATATATAACAACGCTTATATGCGAGAAAAAAAAAAGCAGAAGTAGTTTTTTAGCTCCGCAAGTTTATGTAATTAGGACTTTGTTTCTTATTTTTAATAAAAGTTTTGTTGTATTGTCTATGATCATGTTCCATTAGTGTTTAGCAGGCTGTGACTCTATTTGCTAGGAGGCCCCTCCGCCAATCAGAGTTTTATATTTTCGTATAGTCTTATTCATTTCCCTTCTCTATAATTAGTGTACCTTTGTTCATAGATTGTGTATGTAATTTCATTCTTGCAATCGTTTATATTATTTCCTATAGCTTAGATTTCATTTCAGTATTATGATGCTTATAGCTTAGATTTCATTTCAGTGTTATGATGTTTACATAGTATTTCATTTTAAGTTAGCAACCGATTGCATATAGACTAGATTGTAATTTCTTTTTGCATATAGACTTGATTGTAATTTCTTTTAATGTTGCAATTAGACTAGATTGTAATTTCTTTTGATGCTGCATATAGACTAGATTATAATTCCTTTTGATGCATTTCCAGTTTATTGTTTGATTTAAACGTTAATAGAGTAGACTGCTTCAATGTTAATAGGATAAATTGCTTCAATACTATAGAATTTATTCATAGTTAGTTTCAATTTAGCTAGTTCTTATTATGTTCTAAGTTTATTTAATTTCCAATTTCCTTTCAAATTGCAATAGGTAATGATGTTTTCAATTTATGAATTGTATTTGAATTATCTTGTAGGGTAAATGTAGTTGTTAAATAGGTTTAAATTCCTGTATTTACATTCTAGTTATTACATGCATGAGTTAGCTAGCCTGAGCCCATCTAGATTAGTCATTTTTTCCAAAGTTTTAAGTATTTTTGTATACAAACTGTCATACAAACAGACTGTTTGGTTTGTTATATATACTACCATTTCAACCTGTTGTCCAGTCTTTCATCTAGTCTTTAGCATATTTTACATTATTTAAGTTAGCTTTCTTCAGTTCTTTGAGTATGTTTTGATTAGAATAGTTAGACACTGATTATATTTCCTTTTTAAAGTCTGTGATTAAATTATTTAGAGTACTTATTAAGTCTTTATTTATTTTTACCATATGATTATGTTTTGTAATATTAGTTTGAATTGATTTCATTTCTTTATATATGATTCAGGGTTTATTAATAATTTGGTAGATATGTTGTTAGGTTATAAATAGAGGTTGTTATTTTTAGTTAGACGGTTACTAAATAAGAATTAAGATCATCTTCATTAGGTTTTCTATTTGTTTATAAGTTAGGTTCTCTCCTTTGCATTTTTGTTTTGTCTTTTGTTTAGTGTTCATGACATAAAGAACCATGTTTACCATTACTTGCAACTAGACATTCCTTAGTTTACATATTTTCATAGAGGGAAAGTTAGATTTAATTCCCTTTAGTTTTTATACCTCATTTGAAAGCCATTTCGACTCTCCTCTTACACCTTTTCCAGTCACTGTAAATGCTTGTCCCCAAAGCAACCCAGGAGAGTGGAATTAGTCTGAGTTGCCATGTATATATTTAGTTCCGTATCCTAGTTGATGTAATTTTGTAAATCCTCCTTTGTATGGTTGGTTGTAAAATAGATCTTAAGGGATAGTTTATTATTATAAGGTTATCTTGTTTTTATTTGCATCAAATATGTATAAAGTAGAGTAGTATAAGTGGATACTACACTAGTCTTATGTCCTAGCTTAATCTTCTTAACCACTAAATTCTTAGGAGTCACTCTTTTCTTATTTTGAATATCTTTTGGTTTGTGTTTGTTAAAATATTTTTGCGACATCTTAGGAATCCTTCTGCCTTCACATATATTTTGTAGCAACTCCAAGCTTACAAACCCCGGTCGATAATTAAATATTAGGTAAACTATTCAAGACAATATTTTTCCCAACAACTGGAAAGGTTTCCAATGCAAACAACAGGGGATGAAAACCCAACCAAAGGCTTTAGATAATCCCACACAAGTATTATCCTATCCTCGAGCTATTTGGTGTGGTTAACACCCACGGATATTCGGACTCCACTGGCACTCTTTGAGTTGGTGAGTTGATTTTCTTCTTAAGGTTATAAATTGTGACACATCTACCGAGCATGTAGATGGACCTAGATGGACCTGACTACTCTCCTTAAAAAAGTAAAGCTCTCTTATACTCCTAAGTGCAACAGGAGTCAAAACAAATTCTGACTAACCATAATGAATTTAGGAAAATTGAGTTTTGAATAACCATGACGAATCTAAGGTAATTGAATTCAAAACATATTTTGAATAATCATGATCAATTTAAGACAATTTTTAGAAAAAGTGGATAGCATAATTTAATAATTCTCAATGGACAAAAATTGTGCTTGCCCTAGCAAGAAAAAATCTCAAACATGAGTATTTCCCATAAAATCTATTCTTTTTTCCAAATTAAATAAACCAAGTTTATTAATAACAAATCCTATACATTGCAAATATAACAAACAGGAGAAGTCATTCCTCTAAAATACTAAAAGCGCTTTGCATTAACAAACTGAAGAAGTCATTCCACTAAAATACAAAAAGCTCTTTCAAGGTCTTGTTGTCGATGCCAGCATGTTGCCAATGAGTATGGCTTTAACCAGTTATAACATTTTATTAGAACTTAGCATCATCGTAATACATACCATAAGACATAAACATTATGAATTACATTAAAGAGCAATATTATTTTGAATTTGAAAATTTCATCATACATTACACAAATCTCTAATGACGCTTAGTGCATAAGAAACAAGATATTTCATTTGTTCTCTATATACATCAGGCCCATCCATGACAAGCATTTCTTTGTCCATTAACATAAGATTATACGTTTATATGTTCTGCCCTCATTGAAGTATTCCTTCCATTCTTACTTTCTTCACATTGAAGGTTGAGGGTTTGAAGCGCCTTCCCTAAAATTATCAAAATTTGATGAGACCTAATGAATGATATATTATCAAAGTTTAATGAGACCTAATGAATGATATATTAGCAATAAGATTTGGGAAATTTAGCCATATATGGAAAAAAGTGATACCTAAAAACCATCCATGGATAAGTCCTGATACAACTTACTATGTTAATTTTTGTGTATATGGAAGCTAGAAAAGTCCTGAGACATCAAGGAATATTTTGACTTGAAAATTTTAACTCTGACTTCTGAATTCAATCCGAGATGAATTGTGGAGATCATATGCTATCATGCATGCTCATCTGCAATCTATTGCATCGATTTTATAAACAAATGAAACCCATCTCAGTGAAAGGCAGATGAATTCGGTGTTATCCAAAGATCGAAACAGATGAAATTCTATCAAGATAAAACATATCGCACCCATTTCAATCAATGTCAATAACACAAAACCCATTTAAGTGCAATCCAAACAAATGAAGGAATAGCAATGACATTACCTTTTTTATTTTATGAAACACACTGTTATGAATTATTTAAGGCATTAGAATTTCCAAGTCCTCTGGTCTACATCCTTGGCCTCCATACCCTAACAATAAAAGCATTCCAAAATTAATCAAACAAGCCATAAGACCGACACACATTATCTATAAGACCGAATTCAGCCCTGCTTCTACAAATTACAGATTGTTTTCATACTCACTTCCCTTTAGCACCGAAAAACAAGTATTGAGCTACAACCATCTCAATAAGTCCAAGCAAATAAAACCTCGTGCATTGAAGCTGTAGAGCCCAAATACTCACTCTTCTTCTATGGAATGGTATGTTGTGGTCACAAGACTCTTATAAAATCATTCGAAGTGAAGATTCTCAAGACCCCCACTATCATAACAAAATTCTCAAATCCAATGCGTTTTTATAAGGACGGATATTGCAATCTTCTTTCTTAACGACAGACATTGCATTCTTCTTGATGTAGAAAGATTGGTGTAGAAGGAGAGAGATTGCATGTGTGAGGCCATACAGATAAAGGTATCCAACCCAAAAGCAGGTGTTACTATGGAAACAGAGCTTAGCTAAATTAATATATTCTCTATACATGGCTTTCCCCACCTACTGGCCGGACGAACCATGTCTATCTCAACTGGAATGTGCTTGGATGAGCATCCATATCCTGTATCTTCCTACTCCTGCTCCTCTCCTGCCTCACTGGTTTCCATGGCCTTGCCACCCGTATCTTCTTTTACTTCATGTGCCATGTTTCCCTATAAATCAAGCTCTACATTCATTAGGTAATTGTAAATTCAAATTAAATGATTGGATACTTCTCACTTGATCTTATCAGCAGCAGGATGAGAAGACATGTGCATACCTTCAAGAAGAGACATGTTCAAATTTAAACCCTTCCTAGCACTTGCTAGAGGTGTAAAATTAAAATTGCCCCTCAAACAAAACTTTAAATCTAAAATCTGCTTTCTATTGAGAAGGAAATAATTTTTATCAACATTTCAAAAGAAGGGAAACATTTGAAATTACCAATCCATATAAATTTCTCATCATGTTAAAATTTGTATGCTATAAATTTGATTTGTAATCCAATATATTAGAAATATCTTAAATTATAATCACTCACTCACTCATCACTCACTCATTGTTGAACCATGTATAATTATGACTAATGACTACGAGGCTTTGGTTGTAGAGATGCGACTCTGATTCCCAAGTCACTTGGGTTTGCGATCAGAGGTGTGACAATGTGTTAGTGACTACAGCTCTAACAATAGAGAATCACTACTAGTCTACTACTCAGCCCTGAACCTGCCCAAAACTTTGTCCTTACTACTTATGTTAACATGGCTACCAAGGTCCACTCTTTTTCATCAAAATAAAATTGGAATTGTCACTTTGATGAGTACTCCTCTATAGGAATTAATTTCTTGCATGAATGTCGTGGACTCATGGCAACTCTAAACAACACGCAATGGCATCCAACTACATATAATGGCATGCAACTAGGATCACAAATTGTGCACTATAGGTTGATTTATACATTGATATAGAGAGGTGGCATTTGGAACATGATATGGAGAAAGAATGAGTAAAAAAAACATTTTGACAAAAGAACCACAATCGTTATAAATAAAATTATGAAAACAAAACAAAATTTGGTTTAAGAAAAGTTCAATTTGATTGATGACATGATTGTGATGCAATTTCCCTTCGTACTTCTAAACATTTATGATTTCCCACAGCATTTGTCCTCGGCAGTCGCCACCAAAATAAAAACCAAATAGTATTAAAAATACCTATCTTTATAGCCTCTTCTCTTTAAATCCTCATCTCATAGTCATAACTAAGGTTTATGACATGCACACACATCCTCACCTTATAATCTTAATTGGGTCAAGGCAGAGAGATAACCATAAAATCACAAATGTGTAAGACACAAAGAGTGAGATATAACTGTAAGTAAGTCTTATATTAAATTTACCATGAAAGTCTTTAATTGACACTATCAAACGAGATTTGATATGTTAGATTGAATTGATCCCCTTATCACTCCTTACCAATGTGATTGCAATTCACTATTTGAAGGTGAAGTCCATAATTTTACATCATTTTCCTTATTCTCATGCCTTTGGTTAAAGATGAAGTCCACAATTTTACGTCTTCTTCCTCATTCTCATTCTTTTTGTTAAGACAATAAGGAGGGTAGTGGCACGCATCAACATGGAAGATAGTCTAGATATAGAGGTAGATGCATTAATTGTTTTCATTAAATAACTTAAATTTCTTGCCAGTGACTGTTGATTTAGTGAATCATGGATCGATACAAAACAAAACAAATTGTAGATCCCCGAGCTCTTAATTACTCACACCTAGAACTTTCTCAATTCCAACAATTAGCAAACATATTTTGGTGTTCTAGTTCTATTTAAAAGGAAGATTGTGGAGACTTAGACATGCAATAAGTTGCAAGGCTCCAATTGACTTTAGGCTTGATTCCATTTTCCCTCCACCTACTTTATGCTGTCGCAACAAGTGTTGAACAACAAAATTTGGTTCACTGACCACGTTGATGCTAGCCCTACTAACTTGCTTGGTATGTAGTAGTTTTTTAATATTTTTTTGAGCTATGTATTATTTATCTTAAGTTATCAATGCCCATCATTCATGCATATCTAAGTATTGGATGGCTTCCCTCTTTATGGTTTGAATTAAGCTTTTGGTTGGTTTTATATGTATTTTTTTGTTGTAATTTATTTTATTTTCATTTTGTTTAGTGACTTCCTTTTGTACATAGTTACTAATAATTAATTCTCCCATAGTTCTATTTTTTTAAGACTATATCTAGCTACAACATTCTACACTATGCATAAGGTCACACTAATATGGTTATTGCTTAGTCTAAGTAGTTTTTATTTATAATGAAGTGTGCTCTAACCCAGAAAATACAAGAGAATAGTTGTTATTTTATTGAACTGTAAAATTAATGTTACAAAATGTAAAATTAATGTGTTTGAATTAAGGTTTATTGAAAAGTTATCATTTTTTCATGTAGATATTAAGGAGTGCTAAATTATTTAAAAATTTAAAAAATCAATATTTAATTTTTCATTATTTAAAAACAAAGGTTTAATTAATTTACACTTGCAATTGAAATATAATCATTTATATTTCTCTCCTTCTTTAAAGATATATTCCCTTCACATTAAAATTAAATTAAGATCCACCCTTCTAAGAATATATGTCCTTCAAATTAAACTTAAGATCCACCCTTCAAATTTTATCATTGATGGCATTAGAAAGTTTAAAGCAGAATTCACACAGTGGAATTACAAGAATCCAATCGTAGGACAGATGGGAGAGCGACCATGGGAGGCAAAGTAAAAATTTGAAATTGGAGTGAAGGGAAAGGTTCAGGTACTGCAGCATTAAAGTGTTTAGTTGAACAAACATCCATGTCAACTTGACAGCTAGGCCAAGGTGGACACGACAGTTTTCCAGTTAGATTGACGACGTTTGAAGGAATGGAGTCATCGGAATATGGATTAATGGAAGTCGGCAAAGGGCCAAATCGTTGGCCCGTTAGCCACCGCCATTACCCCATCTTGAAAGTTACACAAAACTTCTTAATTTAAGCCTTAAAATTACTTTCCCACTCTCCAAAGAAGTCAAAGATTCAAAGGCCTTGTGCTTTTAGTTATCAATCGACAAGGATTTTTCATAGTTTTCACAAATGGTAAGTATGGCATAACCAGAGTTGGAATTTAATATACAAATTGTTAGTTATGAGGTGTAGAAAACCTACGACAAGGTTGATTGAGTTTTCTTAAGGCTCGTACTTCTTTAGATTGGTTTGGGTAGATAGGTTACTGGATGGATCATGGGCTATATCAGTTCGGTAATTTTTTCGATATTAATAAACGATGTTTCTACTTTTTGGTCAAAAGCTCTAGAGGTATGAGAAAGAGGGGTGTACCTTATTTCCGTAGTTATTTTGGTTGATAATGGAAGATCTCAATCATCTTATTCTCAAGGCTAGGTTGGATGGGAGATTATTTTGTATAAAAATTTATGATGCCATTCACATCACCCACTTTTTATTTGTTGACGATGTGCTTCTCGTTGGCAAGGGTACTTATGCTGAGGGACTGCTGTTTAAGGATTTTCCCAACCTTCTTGGAGGCTATTAGTATGAAGGTAAATGTTGTTAAGTCCTCTCTTTCTTGGTTGTATTAGTATGAAGGTAAATGTTGTTAAGTCCTCTCTTTCTTGGTTGTTGATGTGGATGATGATTTCAAAAATAGTTTGATGCAGCAAATTTCATTATAAAAGTGAGCCCATCGAAACATGTTTTAAGTACCTGTTCTTAAAAACAAGTTCTATCTGCTTAATCACGAAGTTCTGGCTCGGCCGAAAGAA
>LPNX010970663.1:691685-701685 GCA_001517045.1 Pseudotsuga menziesii | reverse complement strand
ATCATGGTCATCATCATTGTTCATCATCATTGTCATCATCATCATCATCATCATCATCATCATCCTCATCGTTACCATCGTCGTCATCATCATCATCCTTATCATTATCATCAGCATCATCACCCTCATCCTCATCATCACCATCATGGCCATCATCATCATCACCCTCATGCACATCATCATCATCACCATCATGGCCATCAGCATCATCACCCTCATCCTCATCATCACCATCATGGCCATCATCATAATCACCCTCATGGACATCATCATCATCATAGTGATCATCCTCCTCATCATCACCATCATTGTTCATCATCATCGTCATCGTCATCATCATCGTCATCGTCATCATCATCATCCTCATCATCACCACCCTCGTCCTCATCCTCATCATCACCCTCATCATCATCACCCTCATCCTCGTCATCATAGTCATCATCCTCATCATCATCATTATCATCACCATCATAGTCATCATCATCCTCATAATCATCGTCGTCATAGTCATACTATTCGTTATAGAAGTTTAACATATTTCAATCCAAGTTTGAAATGCATTTGATATTTAATATTTTAATATTTGAAAAGCATAGATAAATGTAAATTGCATATTCAGTGAGCACTAAATCGCATATGCAATATATCGCATATGCATTTTGGAGAACATGTAAAAAACATGCCCGTTAATTAAAAAGCATTGTATCAATATCGCATATGCGATATATCGGAGGTGCATTATATCGCATATGCGATATGTGTTGTATAAAAAATGTTGGGTTGCGTGTTGTGGGCCAGGTTTACTATATCAAAAGACATAATTCGTCTAAACCCATGCACAGAGAACTGTTCAACGTGCAATTTAATCATTACTTACATAATTCCATAGTTTTGTATAGGTTTGGGTGGATTTCAATGGAGAATGTACGTAATAGAGGTTGAAAGTCAGCAAGGAAGGTGCTTACACCGGAAGAAGCAGAAAATAAAAAAGAAAAAAAGAGGGAAGATTCAAGAATTCGTTGGCATTCATTATATGAGCAAATAGTTCCCATCCCCCCTCAACAGATACCTAACGTAGAGGCTGAGGAAGATAATGCAACATTAAAGGAAGTTGGTTATACGGAAGTTAATATTATTGATCCATTAGTAAATGGACAATATTGTGAAGAGTTCAATAATTATGTTACTCCCGATGCAAATGTGACTCAACAACAACAATGGTCGGTGATTTAATCTCCTAATCGAAGTTGTCAGCATATAGTGGATGTAAACGTCACTTCAGCATTTCAAACGGCAACAAATTTTGCATCAAAACGAAAGAGAACTCCTAAACGAATACAAGTGGATGAGAGCGGATTAACTTCCATGGAAGGTAAGGTGGCTAAACGCACTATCCTTTGTCATTGTTCTCAAATAATGAAACAATATTTTGATAACAAATCCAAAGTCGGTAAATGCCAATTGTTTTTAGCTTTGCTTAAATCTAGAAATATGGCAACTGTTAGAAGAAATTTAGGCATAACAACAATGAAGAATATCGAATCAAGCAATCACATTGTTAAATCTCTTGTTGCTGCATTCACATCGATTGGTAAAAAAACTCGTTCACAAGAGTGTAATGTGGCTCGTCGTGTATTGGCTGAATCAATTGTATGTAGATCCACAAGACAACGTCGTTTACTTAAATGCACATCACAAATTGTGCCTTTACATCCAAAGACACTTAAAAATTATTTAGTAAGAAGAGACAGCCTTGATGTAGAGGGACAAATGGAAACATTATGGGAATTTAGTGGTAGGTTTCCCTGCAAAGACATGAAGTTAGTCGAAGCAATGAAGGGCCTAGTGCAAACGTTTTGGCATGATAACACTAGGCCTTCTTCTAACACGAAGGATGTGTTAAAACATTGTAGGGGTTCTAGAAACAATGAACCTCATGTTTAACATTATCTTGACATGACACAAACTTAATTGTTTGAGATGTTTAAAGTTGCCCACGTAGAGCTAAGGCTCGGGCAAAGATCTTTTGAAAAATGCAAGCCTTGGTATGTTAGAATCAATACCATGCAGAACACTTGTTGTTGTAGATACCACATAGAGTTTGACCTATATTACCATACATTTGCACATATACATCATTTTTTGCATCCTAACCATGTGCAGGAATGCTCAAGTACAGTACCGCCATTGTCATCCAGAGATTTCATCCATAGCATAATGTGTCCGAGGCAAGATGGGCAGACACATTACTTAAAACAATGTGTAGACGGTTCTTGCAACAATTGTGGTGGGCTATCATTATGGTCTGATTACATCCATGAAAGAGACGATCAAGCATTTGGGAATGCAATTATCGAGAAGCAAAACTATCAGTATGAGACATATCAGCTACATGATGGGAAAGAAAGCAGGAAGATTAAATTGGTGACTTCACAGGTAAATTGTTGAATATTGACATATTAATATTCATGTACACATTTTTTATGTGGTTTATTGACATATTCATATTCATGTACCAGGTGCGAGTATGTGATTTTATTCTAGAGTTTTGTGGAAAGATCCAACAGTACATTCAACATGTCGATATGGCACGGTGGCAAGATGAGCAATTCAGAATATGCCGGGACACCTTCCCTCTCAGAACAATACTATCAGTGGTTGACTTTGCGGAAAATTACACCCTACAACCAAAAAATGAAATTCAAAGTCAATACTATCACTCAGAGCAGGTGAGCATAATGGTGCATATCACGTATCGACATGGGAAAGATAGCAATGAAGAGAAACGTGTGATACTGAAAGAAAATCACTTCTACATAAGTGACGACTGGACCCATGACATCCATTACATGCAACATTGCTTTAAATTATTCTATGATCATGTAATAGCAATGGATATACCATTTTATTCGCATTTCATTTGGTCAGATGGTTGTGCTGGACAGTTCAAGAATGCACGTGTATTTGAATGGTTGTGTTTGTTGCACATAAAATACAAGGGGCCACATGTATGGAACTACTTTGAAATTGGTCATGGAAAAGGAGAGCACGATGGTTCTAGTGCATGCATTAAAACTGCCTTTTGAAGGGAAGAGATGAAGTTTACAGGTGCTCGCCTTCGAGACACTGCATCTATAGTTGAATGGTGTGCATCTGTCATGGGAGAACAAGCAACAAGGAAACACTTAGTGCGATTAATATTCTGGGAGGTGACAAATGTGGACCGATCACAAACACATTGGGTGAACACAGTGGATGGAACTCAACAGTTTCATTCAATTAGAAGCTCATACAACTCGGCCCTACAAATTTGGACAAGATTGAAGGCTTGCTTTTGCAGTTCCTATAGCATCGGTGAATGGGATGATTGTGAGGATACGGATACCGTTGATACATGGGAACGTGTGACACTTGGCACCAATTTCAATGGGGTTAATGAAATAGACCATTTGGAAGATGGTCAGACACATATTTCTATAGACTATGATCACATATCGGATCTCATACAAGCAGGTACATGAGTAGTACCTAAATAAGAAAATGCATTTATGTATTGTTTACTCGACCTATGTAAAATTTAAATTATGTAGAAATTAGAAATGCAAAACCTTTTTTACAAAATGTATTGTTAACTCGACCTATTTCCTTTCACTAGTCAGATATATGTAGTGGTTTCCCCAAAATATAATGAACGAGGTTCTGACTATTGGTTGGCACATTGCTTAGAGGGGAAACAAACCATTCTCGAACCTGTTACAGATAATGAAAATATTGAATTCCCAACCGGCTCAAAGGTTATAAAAGGGGAGTACTTGACACTTGCAACATAGCAGTAAAGGAAGGGTGGGTATGTATATCAGGATTATAGACTAGGAGTTATTGTATACCACTTCACCAACCTAGTAGTTGGTATAAACATCAAGCTGTGTACACTTGGTCACAAAAATAGGTCACATGTATGATACTTGCTACCTCATATAGAGCACGAAATATTGATGGACACCATCGGCATCAGAGATGATCCGGATGGCCTAATTGTATGAGTGCATTGTCAGGTGTGTTATTTAACCTTTAAAGTGAATTCTGAAGCACAATTTCAATTATTTAGCCTTACTTTATTCCCAATGTAATAAACCTATGATTGACAGATACCATTCACAGACATAATATTTTTCAGAGGATACTGGACACTATAAACACGATCGTACAACCTCGGGTGGGTTATCTATAAATCATGTTTGCACATTTTCATTGGGTTCTCTTTTCTTTCTTATGATGTTACTAATGTCTATCCTTTCGTGTGCCTAGGATACAAACACCATCTACATCACATTTGAGATGCCAAGAATGGTGTCTTTAGACACCAACAAATAGAGTTCGGAAAATAACAAGCTCTCAAGTTGTTGAACTTTACATTTCTTGATGTTTTTAGTTTAATATGCATTTAATTACATTGCCATGTACAAATAGGAAACCAACTAGGCTTTCATGAACACCACTTTGCATGCTATCACTAGGGTTGACAAGTTATGAGATGGAACTAGGGTTTACTGAGTAATTTACAAGTTAAGAGAGGGAACTAGAAACACATGATCACCAAGACTTGCATGCACCAACTAGGATTTCATGAACACCAATTTGCATGCTATCACTAGGGTTGACAAATAATGAGATGGAACTAGGGTTTAGTGAGAAATTAACAAGTTAAGAGAGGGAACTAGAAACACATGATCACCAATACTTGCATGCACCAACTAGGCTTTCATGAATACCAATTTGCATGCTATCACTAGGGTTGACAAGGTATGAGATGGAACTAGGGTTTAGTGAGCAATTTACAAGTTAAGAGAGGGAACTAGAAACACATGGCCATGTACAAATCGTAAACCAACTAGGCTTTCATGAACACCAATTTGCATGCACCAACTAGGGTTGACAAGGTATGAGATGGAACTAGGGTTTAGTGAGCAATTCACAAGTTAAGAGAGGGAACTAGAAACACATGATCACCAATACTTGCATGCACCGACTAGGCTTTCATGAACACCAATTTGCATGCACCAACTAGGCTTTCATGAACACCAATTTGCATGCACCAACTAGGGTTGACAAGGTATGAGATGAAACTAGGGTTTAGTGAGCAATTTACAAGTTAAGAGAGGGAACTAGAAACGCATGATCACCAATACTTGCATGCACCAACTAGGCTTTCATGAACACCAATTTGCATGCACCAACTAGGGTTGACAAGGTATGAGATGGAACTAAGGTTTAGTGAGCAATTTACAAGTTAAGAGAGGGAACTAGAAACACATGATCACCAATACTTGCATGCACCTACTAGGATTTCATGAACACCAATTTGCATTCACCAACTAGGGTTGACAAGGTATGAGATGAAACTAGGGTTTAGTGAGCAATTTACAAGTTAAGAGAGGTAACTAGAAACACATGGCCATGTACAAATCAGAAACCAACTAGGCTTTCATGAACACCAATTTGCATGCTATCACTAGGGTTGACAAATAATAAGATGGAGCTAGGGTTTAGTGAGAAATTTACAAGTTAAGAGAGGGAACTAGAAACACATGATCACCAATACTTGCATGCACCAACTAGGCTTTCATGAACACCAATTTGCATGCTATCACTAGGGTTGATAGGGTATGAGATGTAACTAGGGTTTAGTGAGCAATTTACAAGTTAAGAGAGGGAACAACAAACACATGGCCATGTACAAATCGGAAACCAACTTGGCTTTCATGAACACCAATTTTCATGCACCAACTAGGGTTGACAAGGTATGAGATGGAACTAGGGTTTAGTGAGCAATTTACAAGTTAAGAGAGGGAACTAGAAACACATGATACCAATACTTGCATGCACCAACTAGGCTTTCATGAACACTAATTTGCATGCACCAACTACGGTTGACAAGGTATGAGATGAAACTAGGGTTTAGTGAGCAATTTTCAAGTTAAGAGAGGGAACTAGAAACACATGATCACCAATAATTGCATGCACCAACTAGGCTTTCATGAACACCAATTTGCATGCACCAACTAGGGTTGACAAGGTATGAGATGGAACTAGGGTTTAGTGAGCAATTTACAAGTTAAGAGAGGGAACTAAAAACACATCATCACCAATACTTGCATGCACCAACTATGCTTCCATGAACACCAATTTGCATCCACCAACTAGGGTTGAAAATGTATGAGATGGAACTAGGGTTTAGTGAGCAATTTACAAGTTAAGAGAGGGAACTAGAAACACATGATCACCAATACTTGCATGCACCAACTAGGCTTTCATGAACACCAATTTGCATGTACCAACTAAGGTTGACAAGGTATGATATGGAACTAGGGTTTAGTGAGAAATTTACAAGTTAAGAGAGGGAACTAGAAACACATGGCCATGTACAAATCGGAAACCAACTAGGCTTTTATGAACACCAATTTTCATGCACCAACTAGGGTTGACAAGGTATGAGATGGAACTAGGGTTTAAGGATCAATTTACAAGTTAAGAGAGGGAACTAGAAACACATGATCACCAATACTTGCATGCACCAACTAGGGTTGAGAAGCTATGAGGTGAAACTAGGGTTTAGTGAACAATTTGCAAGTTAAGAGAGAAAACTAGAAACACTTGATCACCAATACTTGCATGCACCAGCTAGGCTTTCATGAACACCAATTTGCATGCACCAACTAAGGCTGACAAGGTATGAGATGGAACTAGGGTTTAGTGAGAAAATTACAAGTTAAGAGAGGGAACTAGAAACCCATGATCACCAATACTTGCATGCACCAACTAGGCTTTCATGAACACCAATTTGCATGAACCAACTAGGGTTGACCAGGTATGAGATGGAACTAGGGTTTAGTGAGAAATTTACAAGTTAAGAGAGAGAACTACAAACACATGATCACCAATACTTGCATGCACCAACCAGCCTTTCATGAACACCAATTTTCATGCACCAACTAGGGTTGACATGGTATGAGATGGAACTAGGGTTTAGTGAGCAATTTACAAGTTAAGAGAGGGAACTAGAAACACATGGCCATGTACAAATCGGAAACCAACTAGGCTTTCATGAACACCAATTTGCATGCTATCACTAGGGTTGACAAATAATGAGATGTAACTAGGGTTTAGTGAGCAATTTACAAGTTAAGAGAGGGAACTAGAAACACATGATCACCAATACTTGCATGCACCAACTAGGCTTTCATGAACACCAATTTGCATGCTATCACTAGGGTTGACAAATAATGAGATGGAACTAGGGTTTAGTGAGAAATTTACAAGTTAAGAGAGGGAACTAGAAACACATTATCACCAATACTTGCATGCACGAGCTAGGCTTTCATGAACACCAATTTGCATGCACCAACTAGGGTTGACAAGGTATGAGATGAAACTAGGGTTTAGTGAGCAATTTACAAGTTAAGAGAGGGAACTAGAAACACATGATCACCAATACTTGCATGCACCAACTAGGGTTGACAAGGTATGAGATGAAACTAGGGTTTAGTGAGCAATTTACAAGTTAAGAGAGGGAACTAGAAACACATGGCCATGTACAAATTGGAAACCAGTAAGCTTTCATGAACACCAATATGCATGCACCAACTAGGGTTGACAAGGTATGAGATGGAACTAGGGTTTAGTGAGCAATTTACAAGTCAAGAGAGGGAACTAGAAACACATGGCCATGTACAAACCGGAAACCAACTAGGCTTTCATAAACACCAATTTGCATGCTATCACTAGGGTTGACAAGGTATGAGATGGAACTAGGGTTTAGTGAGCAATTTACAAGTTAAGAGAGGGAACTAGAAACACATGATCACCAATACTTGCATGCACCAACTAGGCTTTCATGAGCACCAATTTCCATGCTATTACTAGGGTTGACAAATAATGAGATGGAACTAGGGTTTAGTGAGCAATTTGCAACTTAAGAGAGGTAACTAGAAACACATGATCACCAATACTTGAATGCACCAACTAGGATTTCATGAAAACCAATTTGCATGCACCAACTAGGGTTGACAAGGTATGAGATGGAACTAGGGTTTCATGAGAAATTTGCAAGTTAAGAGAGGGAACTAGAAACACATGATCACCAATACCTGCATGCACCAACTAGGCTTACATGAACACCAATTTGCATGCACGAACTAGGGTTGACAAGGTATGAGATGGAACTAGGGTTTCGTGAGCAATTTGCAAGTTAAGAGAGGGAACTAGAAACACATGGACATGTACAAATCGGAAACCAACTAGGCTTTCATGAACACCAATTTGCATGCTATCACTAGGGTTGACAAATAATAAGATGGAACTAGGGTTTACTTCAAGCAATTTACAAGTTAAGAGAGGGAACTAGAAACACATGGCCATGTGCAAATCAGAAACCAACTAGGCTTTCATGAACACCAATTTGCATGATATCACTAGGGTTGACAAATAATGAGATGGAACTAGGGTTTAGTGAGAAATTTACAAGTTAAGAGAGGGAAATAGAAATTGGAAACCAACTAGGGTTGACAAATAATTAGATGGAACTAGGGTTCAGTGAACGATTTACAATTTAAGAGAGGGAACTAGAAACACATGGACATGTACAGAATGGAAACCAACTAGGGTTTCATATCACTAGGGTTGACAAGTTATGACATGGAACTATGGTTTAGTGACCTCTTTATAGGTTATGAGATGGAACTAGAAACACATGGATGTATGTACATATTGAAAACCAACTAGGGTTTGTAGGGTATGATGTATGTTAGTATGGTATGATGTTAGTATCATAGGGTATTGTAGGGTATGATATGGTATATATTATACATGCATCCATGACTTAGTGTTATGATGTTAGTGTATGGTATATTACAATGGTATGGTATGTTAGTATGGTATGATGTTAGTATGTTATGTTATGGTATGTTATTGTATGTTAGTATGGTATGATGTTAGTATGTTATGTTATGGTATGTTATTGTATGTTAGTATGGTATGATGTTAGTGTCATAGGGTGATGTAGGGTATGTTATTGTATGATAGTATGGTATGATGTTAGTATCATAGGGTATTGTAGGGTATGATATGGTATATTACACATGCATGCATGACTTAGTGTTATGATGTTAGTTTATGGTATATTACAATGGTATGGTATGTTAGTATCGTATGATGTTAGTATGTTATGTTATGGTATGTTATTGTATGTTAGTATGGTATGATGTTAGTATCATAGGTTATTGTAGGGTATGTTATTGTATGTTAGAATGGTATGATGTTAGTATCATAGGGTATTGTAGGGTAAGATATGGTATATATTACACATCCATGCATGACTTAGTGTTATGATTGTTAGTGTATGCAATTTAGTTAGTGTATGGTATGGTTATGATGTTAAAAGGTTGTTCGGATAGCCATAATGTTAAAAAGTTGATGAATCATAAATTCTTCCTTTAAGTATTGGAAATTCATAAGTTAGCACACATGCGAACCACACATATCATTATATCACATAGGTGAACCACACATATCCTGTTCCAAGATCAAGTCAACCATGTCATGATCCAAAATCAAGTCAACTATATATGTATAAATTTGAACCTTGCTTTATATTATATATGTACAGAAATAATGTTAAATTGTCGTGCCACATGGCCATAATACAAAATAGTGGATCAAAAAGTACATATGTGTGTATATGAACAAAAAGTTACATCTATGTATCCCCCCTATACATTTATTCCAGTTATCCCCCCTTTCGCTGCCACTGCCAATCTCTTCGGAGAAGTCTAGCTTTCTTTTTCGACTGCTCACTGGTGATCCCCATCACTGAACAAGAGGGATAGGTCGCATCAGTGGAGACTGCGGAAAAACCAAATTTTGTAAGTTAATTTACCAACCTTTAAAAATTATATGTACATTTGTTCAAATTCCAAAACCAAAATAACATTTTTACTTACTG
>LPNX010970663.1:629542-682400 GCA_001517045.1 Pseudotsuga menziesii | reverse complement strand
AATCAATCAATTAATTGGATGGTTAATTGGTTTGGTTTGATTTGTTGATACAAGATGAATAAATTAACAAAAGGATTTATTTGCTATTATAATACGGAAACAATAATATTATTTTGAAGTGAAAGAGAAATGAGAGTGCACTTGCACTAACGAGTATACAAATTGCAGTTATTTTATTTAAGCACTATCCACAAACTCGTCAATATAATTTATGGATTTCATTTATTAGGAAAAAAAAAGGAAAGGGGTTTTGATTTATATAAGTCTACCTCAAATCCAAATTTCTTCATTTTATGATAAGGCTCTGAACATATTCGACCTGGAACTTGAAATTCCTACTATTCAGACCCAAAGATATTAAAGCCTAAATGACAATCATTGATATATATATACACATAATGCCCATTGTTACGCTGAATCATGTCTCAAAAATATTACAGTAAATCATGTCTCAAAAATATTACAGTAGTAAACTATCACTACCTACAAGCTCTACTTTCGACTCAAACTAGACTTAGGGGGGACAACTTGCAGAACACATTATTACATCTGTATACAGATTGAAATCCCCTTTCAACAAGTACCAATTACATTAATAGTAATCCTTCTCAAGAAACAAAGAAAGCATTGGCTTGATCAAAGTAAAACGTCTTGCTACTTAATTACTAATGTAAATTAGAATAGAGGTTCAACAACTACCAAATACATAGTAAAAATTGGGTGAAAATACCTCATACTAATAATACCACTGGAAATTGAAGGAACAATAGATTACATTCAAAGAACATCTCTCCATAGGAAACAAATACTTACTTAAACATCCTAAATTTCTTTTCAGTTCTATCCATTCCAAATCTATCGTGAGTTCCATGAAAGACGTATTGAAAACTACTTAATACACTCTAAAAGTAGTTGGATCACCTACAAGACTTCATTCCTCAAACTCAATATAGCACAAATCGATCATCATAAAAAATTGGAAGTACCATAGAACAGCATTGAGGGTTTATATAGATCATGGGAGTATCACTTGGCGTTATGGCGCTCATGAAAACGGTAATGTTCAAACACACCTAAAACATTTGTGTACTATAATCACACGTTTGAATGGAAATCTGTTTTCTTCAAACGCTTGACTGACAGTCATGCATTTCGCATGAATAACTGACCCCATAAAGTATGATAGAAATGAATCAAATGACCCTCTTTCCCCTCTTTCCGACGTATTTTCGAACCCATTCCGACTTGAAACCGGCGGCTAATCTGTTATCGACGTCAGAAACGTTCCTGCTCGCAGATTACGACGGTTTGGGTCTCTAAATCAACGCGTGAGGTCGAAAAGTGAAAAACACTCTGGAGATCGGAACGCTGCAGAATTTCAGAGATAGAATTTCTGGAGATAGAGTTGCAGCGGCATATTTTCGTAGAGAGGGTTTTTTTACAATGTACAAGGAGATGGAGTTTATAGGGAAGAGAGAGGGTTGAAATGTTAAATTAAAAAACTTTTTTTTTTAATATTTACAATAATATTCAAAACCAAAATTATATTTAAATATAATAAAAGCAAAACTATATTTAAATATAATAAAACCAAAACTATATTTAAATATAATAAAACCTAATTGTTTAAGTTAATGTTGGATAATTGTTAATTGTATTTGACTTCTCACCAAAACCAAAATAGATAATGGTGGATAATTGTATTTGACCCTTCATCAAAACTAAAATTCAAAAAGTTGCAATGTACTTGAACTATATGGTTATGATGTTGCATTATGATAGTTTAAATCAGCATAGTTATATCTTAATTTTAAATGGTTTAAATGAATACTGATTCATTTTAATTTTAAATTTATTTTAATATGAGATGAAAGGTTTTTATTTCAATATATGACAGATCTAAAGTTAAGATGAATCTATAATGATGGCATTAAATGAAAATAAGATTTATTTAAATACTTGTTAGACTTTTGCTAATAATTTAAGTTCACTAATACTACCTAATATATTCTATAGTATTTAATTTTAATTGGAATGATGTATATATCATTTGATTCGAAATCATTCAAATTCAATAATCTACACACCACTTCATAGATAATAGTTATACTCGTTGATTGACTTTTAGTATGTTCTATAAGTCATTAAATTAGTTTGTAGCAATTTAGATCCAATAATGTAATGCCGCTCCATAGATGAAAGTTTAATACTTTTACATTGATTTTCAACTTATAAAAGTTTAACCAATTCCAAGTTGGGTCTATTACTAGCAATTGCACCAATTTCCTCCTCGTAGTATTGTAAATTAAAGATCATCCTATTGTAAGTGAAGGAGAGAAATGTACTAGACACATTGAAACAAAACATATGGAACAAGAATCTTAATTTGAAGTGTTGAATCATAAATAGTAGATTAATCAGATTATTATCAATGTGCATGTAAAATGTTAAAGAGGGCAAAACAAGAATCAATAAAAGAAGTGAGAACATGGTCGTAGGAACATGTATGATGTATAAGTAAATAAATAATTTAAAAAAAAAGAAAACACAAGCAATGAGATATTACCATTTAATAGCATAAACAAAACCAAATAAAAGAAAGTGAAATGTAGGGAATGCCTTAGGGGACACCATTCTTATAAATTGAAATAGAAGAGATGTATAAGTAATGTATATATAAAGTGAAATGTTGAAAAATGCCTAAGAGGATGCCATTTAATGTGTTTACTAAGCTAAATAAATTTGTGTGTACATATGCTATCTATTTGACACACAAGCATATGCATATTTCTCATATAATAATAATTTTTTCAATTTTATTTGCTAAATATATTAAAATTATTAGTAAAATGTATTTTAATTCCATGGAAAGTTCATTCATCCTCAATGTAAATAGAAAACCATTGATTTTATTATAACTTAAAAAAATATTAATAGTAAATTCTACTGTGACAAAAAAAATTAACACATATTTTAGTTAATGAACATGGTAAATCGTACATGTAATAAAGCAAAGAATGACATTTTTTAAAGCATTGAATTATATATATATCATTGATTTTATTATAGCTTAAAACACTATTAATAATAGATTCTTTTATGAATGGAAAAAACTAACATGGTAAAGTAATACATTTAATCAAATTATAATATATAACAAGTTAAACATTGTAAAGCTAACACGTATTTTAGTTAATGAACATGATAAATGTAATATATATATATATATATATATAAGTTATTGTAAACCAAGAAAAATCAAACTTCTTAAATAAATGTACGATGATTGACATGTTTCTTTTACAAGCTGACCATAACCGCAACTATGCCAACCTTGTCTTTGACGAACTTGGCAAGGTTGGAGCAACTTAAGTTGCCAAGGAAGTAGTTAATCACTTGTGGGTACTTGTATAATGCATGGAATTTGTTGAATTGACATATATTCAACAAAAATTTAACATTATTACTTTAGGTATAATATTTTTTTTAAATAAATTAATGTTTAATTTAATAAAAAATACTAAAAAAAACTTAAATTATATAAAAAAAATTGGAAATGCCTATGGGAACAAGTTAAAAAAGTGGATTACATATCAACAATTTACAAAGAAAAGATTTCTTTAATAAGGACTTGATTTTATATCCAAACTTTATATCCAATCATTACATGTTAAGAGGTGTGGTCACCATCATCATTACTCAAGGTATTGTATTTAAAGAAGTAGAGATAAATTTCTAAGGTTGCTTACCTTAACTTTATTGTAAACCAAAAACAATTTTGGAAGATCTCCTTCATAGTGGGTTGAGAGGAGGTTAGAGAGAAGCTCAACTTTTGTGAAGTGCTGCAGAATGGGGGGACTAGTATTAATTAAAAATGCTTTTAAAGGTCTTTTTGTCCCAGTGGTTACATGTTATTTATACAATATTTATATAAAAATATTATATTTTATAAATATACAAAATATTAATATTCATATGATACATGTGATTCCACCTTATTTATGAATTTTTTTAATAATTACGTAATAGATGGGACGGAAGAAATGTTCCTTGAATTTATACACAACAGTTGTTACACATAAAGCAATGCAATGTGTGTGATTGGTCAAAAGAAACAAACCATGCTCCTCACTCTCCCAGAGCTTGGAAAAAGTTTCTGGACATCTTCAATAATTTCTTTTATATGGTTTGATATTGAATTAAGATTAATTAATTTGATCGCCTTTTCAATATGATATCTCTTTTATATTAAAAAAAAGTTATATGACCTCATCATGACTTAGGATTAATCATCTCTATTGACTTTTCAGTATGGTATTCAAAAATCCCTAATTTGATTTGATGCAAACAAACAAACGAATCTCTTTTTAATTATTTATTGCAAATCCATAAAATCCATAAATCCACAATTTTGTTTCTTTCAAGCAAATAAACCAACAAAATTATTGTTAAATATTTCAATCATATCACCTCATTCATAATTCAATTCACATTCAGATAACTCAAGTCATGAGATGATTTTTAATGTATAATGGATGATCCATTGTGCCATTGTCATCACCAACTTTGTATATAAACATTATATATATCATATTGTATTTTTTTTCTCTCGATGTTTTGTTCATTAAAGGATGCTATATTTTTTTTTAAATCATTTACCATTTTCCTCCACCCGTGATGAACGAACTGCCTAGAATGGCACTGTTAATGTGTTTCGTTTTGTCTTCGAAAATCGAGTTCTTCCAGCCTTCCTTTGAGGGTTTTGTTATTCATTTTAAGTGTTTAGTTTTCCCATGGAGTGTGCCAGTAGTCCATAGTTGATATCCCCTGAAGAAAACCGGGAGTATATCCCGTGGGATCAAACCACCTAGAACTACCAACCCCAGAAACAAAATTTCGGAATCCATTCTCAAGTTCACCGATGTGATCCAAACTGCTACACTCTTAGACATAATTTTAAAATTTAAAGTCATCATAGTGTGAAAAATCAGAATCGGAAGCACTAACGGGAAAACCAATCATTGCCTCCACACAATTTGACACACCGTCTGAACTCTGTCATTCATCAAATTACGCAAATTGTCATTCAAAGAATCAAGATCTCTCTAGCTGGAAAGAACAAGGAAGAAAGAAAAACTCGACCTCACGAGAACTGGTAGTCGGAGAAGAGAAACTAAACCGGCCTCGCTAGGATCGATAGTCAGAGAAGAGAGATAAAATCGACCTCACGAGGATTGATAGTTGGTATACGAGGTACTTTCTAGCCCATGGATCAATGAACATTGAAATCCAAGTAAACTTAACACCTTTCCCCATAATTCAAGTGCAATGAATGACTTCCAGTATACTATCAGGTTTCCATAAGTTATCGAGCCAACCAGGACACTATTACCAATACCATGCATTCATTATCAGTTTAAATTCCTACGACTCAAAAGTCACAGAACCAAATTCAATAGAATCTCATGGAACAAGGAACCAAATTCTTCAATTGAGGGATAAAATTATACCAACCGTCTGCTTAATGATCGGATGGTTGACGAGTAGAAAAAGATAATTTTGGGAAGTGTTTCCTGACTTAATGATCAGATAGTTGCCGAAGTAGAAAAATAGAATTTTGGGAAGTCTTTCCACGAGTAAAATGTTGCGGCTTAAAAAAGGTGCAACTATAGGGTGATAGGTTGTTGTTGGAGGGAGGGTGAAATTATTGAAAGAGGAATTAAAATTGAATTGATATGTAAATTTTTTTTTTTAAATAGTCTATTAACGAAATTTTTGCAAGTTTATCTTTGCCTTATTATTAGGTTGTTCTAAACCTTACTACTGTGATTCTTTAGAGTAAATATGATACAATTCAAGTAGGCTTTGATCATAGAATATGATACCGTTCAACTTTTAAAATTTTATTTAATCATAAAAACTTTTAAAAAGTTCAAACGAGGATAAAAACTTAATATTTCATTATTATTCTATTGTTATATGTATGAGTAAAACATAAATATATTGGTATCAAATAGAAAGCATATCACTAAATAAAAACTTTTAAAAAGTTCAAACGAGGATAAAAACTTAATATTTCACTATTATTCTATTGTTATATGTATGAGTAAAACATAAATATATTGGTATCAAATAGAAAGCATATCACTAACAAGGTATGGGCATGGAGAAAACCAATTGAAATCAAGTGCATGACGAAGTAAATTGTGTGAGAGTGTATGGGATTAAACCCTACACATGTGTGATGGAGGTGAACATGAAAAGTGCATGTATAGTCAAATTTGATGCAAAGGGTTCTTAATTTACCACAACACTCTAACAACCTATAAAAACAATAATGGCTTTTCACATCTCCAACATGCTCGACTTGATGGAAAGTGAAGGAATATCATATAAATGTGGAAGTGAGAATTAATGATGGAGTGATACTTGGTAATGGATTCAATCCATGTTGTAGTCCTAACATTGTACCCAGAGTACCATCCCTGTAATGAAGGAAAGTGCCTAGAGGTTTTTCCTAGGATAAGTACATGGAAACAAATACTCAACAACATTGTAGCAAATACGTTTCAAAATTGAATCAAACGCCAAAATTTTGAGATTTGCTAGATTCTTTCCATTCCTTAAGTGCATACTCATCCAAAAATATATAAATAGTTTTGTTTTAAATATTATCAACCAAGAAAATCTCATGAATAATTTCATTATATGCTCAACTCCCAAGAAAACAACCACATGTGATCAGATGAGGTTTGTTTAATCTTTCCAAATCTTTCAATCATCGTCTCAAAAGAATATGAGTAGGATTCTTTCACAATTCTTCCAACATGAGAATTATGTGTGCATGGTCTATGGCTTATGAATACTATTTGCTGACAAAAGCATTTCCCAAACTAAAGCAACATCAATGCAAACATTTTTATCATGTTAAAAAAATAAGGCTCGATACAAAGCGTATCGTAATTAGTTTATGTGGGCATGTCTTGAAAATTAAAAAAAATGGTATATTATGCTTCATCATGATGCAATTATCATTAATTTCTCACTTAAATATGAATGGACGAAACATATAAGCATGAGAATGGTGCAAGTATATTCTTTGATATAAACCATGCACTTGGTCTACCACTTCCCAAATGATAGCCTATCTTTGAGGTATTGTGATCATCCATGGAATCAATCCCTTCCATAAGGCTAGCAATCATTCTTCTACAAAAAATATTCTCACAACATGAAACATGCCCTTATATTTGACCTCGCTTGTTTCAACATATATGTTAAAATTGTTGTGCCATTTAGATCTTCAAGCAATGAGTCAAATATTATTGATGCAGTAAAAGGAGAATGAAGATACACACTAAACCAATCAAACCACACATGAAACGAATGAGTATAACTTAGATAATTACAGTATCATTGTCATTAAAGAATCCGTTGTTACAATAGTTAACATAAGGAAAAGAATTCGAATAATTAGGGATGAATTCGAATCTCCCCACAGGATGTGACTGTATCTAACTGGCAAGTTAACTCAGGATGTCTCAATCAATATCGGAGTCCAAATGGTTAAATTCAAATGTCTAATCAAGTCACACAATCAATAATAAATAGTTAACTCAGACTAACTGAGGTTGTAGGTGAGCAAAGGTGCCTTATCCACATGCAACCATGCATAACTAGCGCTAACTAAACTGATTGTGAGCTAACTGATTGTAACTGGAAATTAACTAAGGTTAACTAGTTCCAACTCCAACTAACTGAAGGAGGTTGGTGTCGGGGCTCCTAGTGGCTCCTAAAATGTAGGGATTGGCCTAGGAGGCGCCTAAACTAATGCCTGCAAGTGCAGTCAGTGGAAATTAGCCTCTATCGGTGTTCCCCACACCCTAGTGACTGGTACATGTGGCCCCATTAGGCCAAGTGGACCCAATGGTACTAGTGGACTTAATTAATTAATTAAAACTCCTAAGTTAGGATAAAATAATCGAATAGACAGTATGGTCAAGGGAGGATTAATAATACTAACACACCCATAAATCCTAACTTGGACAACGGTGGGCCCTAGAAACAAGGCCATAAGTCACCCATGTACAATCTAAAAGATAAAAAAATGTTGCTTAATACAATCAAGTTAATAGGGGAAAACCTCATGGAGAAACCCCCCCCTCAAAATAAGCAAAAATAAGAACTGAGAATCGATCCTTAATGCCTAAAAGAGACTTGAGAAAGGAAAATCTCATTTCTGTTAAAGTCTTGGTAAAGATATCTACAATATGATCCTCTGTAGGAAAGTAGTATAGTGTGATGGTTCTGTCATGCACCAGTTTTCAAATGTAGTGCATGTGAACCTCTATGTGCTTTGTCCTTTGTTTCTAAACTAGATCACTGGAAATTTTGATAGTACTCTGGTTGTCACAATAAATATCTACTGTAGGTGAAGTATGAATCCTGAACTCTATTAAGATGCCATGTATCCAAACTGTCTGAATAGTTGTATTCAAAGCTCCCTGATACTCTGCTTCTACTTAAGAGAGTTCAAGTGTTGCTTGCTTCTTGTTGGACCAACAAATTGGCCTAGATCTAATCATGAATACAAAACCCGAGGTGGATTTCCTATCATTTCCACTCCTGCCCAATTTGAGTCTATAAATCCTGTGAGATCAAGTTGTGCTCTAGCTGCATAGTGGATCCCATAATCTATAGTACCGTGCACATAGTGCAAGATCCTCTTTGTTTCCTTCCAGTGCAACTCATGTGGCTTCTGCATGTACCTAGCAGCAGCACTCATAACATCGATTATGTTTGGTCTCAAATGTGTGATATAGAGAAGGCTCCCAATGATTTGTCTGTAGAGAGTGCTATCTACCAAAGGTGTGGAGCCACCTTCTTCAAGCTTGATTCCTGATAGAAAGGGACAGGGGGCTACCTTGCAATCCTCCATGTGGAATCTCTTAAGCATGTATGATGAATACCTAGACTGTGAGATCATGATTCTCAAAGTCTTTTGACTTACTTCGAGACCAATGAACTATCTTAACAATCCTAATTCAGTCATAGCAAATGCTTCGTTTAGAGAATACTTAATGTTACTTCATCCAGCAGCAGAGCTATTAGTAATGAGCAAGTCATCCACATACAATACAACCAAAAGAAGGAACCCTTCCTTCTTCTGTATGTAGACATTGCAATCTGATTTGCACCTTTCAAATTTCTGAGATATGAGGAAGGCATCCATCTTGGAGTACCATGCCCTTGGGGCTTGCTTGATTCCATACAGTGATTTCCTTAGTCTACAGACTAAGGATGGATCATCAATAAACCCCTCATGTTGTTTCATATATCTCTCTTCCTCCAAATCACCATGAAAGAAGGAACTTTTCACATCCATGTGATGTACCTCCCATCTTTTGGAAGCTGCAATAGCCAAGACAAGCATGATGGAATCCATTCTAGATACTGGAGCAGATGTCTCATTGTAGTCCAAGCCTTGAACCTGAGAGTATCCTTTGGCCACCAATTGAGCCTTGTACTTGGTTGTGGTTCCATCTGCAGCTATCTTGGTCTTGTAGATCCATTTTCATTGAACAAGCTTCCTTCTTGGAGGTAAGGAGACAAGTTCCCAGGTTTTATTGCCATGTAGCAAATGAAACTTCTCATCCATGGCTTCCTACCATATAGGATCATGGAAATCTTCCTTGAATGATTGAGGATCTGACCCAGCATCATAAAATGCCTCTCAGGAAGAAGTGGATTTTTGTGGGACAGTACAACACTCTCCTTTTGATACTAGGACCTCATTCTCCTCTTGTCATCTAGATCCCCAACACCATTTCCAACTGCTTTTATGAGCTGTTGAGCCCATTTAGGTTGTTGAAAAGAGGTAGATGTTGGTTCTGGATATAGTTCCTTTTGAGGTGTAAGCTCAATGTTTGGATCATGCTGGTGTGTCTCCTCTTCTGAATCTGAATATGAAGTGTCTAAAAACTGTTTCTGCAAAAGGAAGTGAAGGAATGTTTATACCTTCATCTGCTTCGAATTGAATATGTGGTGATGTTGGAAAGTGAAAGAAAATGTATGCCTTGGAGGAATGATCAACAATTCCTTTCGCTACAATATCCCCAGTTGATATGTTGTGATCTCTACCGAGTCAGGTCCAAACAACACTTGCTTTGGTGAGCCAGTGTGAGTCATTTAGTATACAAATAACAGATTAGTTGCATGTGAAGGCACATATAGAACATCTCAGAACAAACCATGCTGAACTTTGATGGTGCCTATTCATATTGCTGTAATTTGGGAATCATATCCCATGTGAATAGTGGTCCCTTATTTGATATTGAGAGTGGATAAGAAATCCTTGGAGGCAACCATGTGGTTGGATTCTCCAGAATCAATCAAGTAGGCTGTTGATCGAGGTAGCCCAAAATTAAAAGCATGACACCTTTCATGTCCATCATCAAACTTCTTTGCTTGTGGGAGAGAAATGTTGTTCTGTTTGAGGAGAGGAGTCAACTGATCTACTTGCTTCTTCATACAAGAGTTTTCAGGGTGAAAACCTCTCATACAATAGTGACACATATTCTTTTCGAACTTCTTCCTTTTCTTAGAGTTGAAGGCTCCTTCAGAAGTTTGCTAATTCTGTTTAGGCTTCGAATCAACTGCTTTGGTCTCCTTCTTCCTTGGTTTCCCTTTGGCTTGCACTTTGGAAGAGTTCGTCACTAGGAGAGCTTGATTTTTGGAGGTATTGATGAATCCCATTTGAATCAACTTCTGTTACTCCTTGATTAAGGAATCATAAAAGGAATCAAGTGAAGGAATTTTTCAATCCGAAAAGGATTTCCTTTTCAAATGGAAGATTGAGACAAATACAGAATACTCTCGGCTAAGTTTGCTAAAAATGGAGAGCACACTTTTCTCATCCTTTCTTTCTATTCCGCATTGTCTGCATTGGAGTGCTAGAGACTTGAATTTAGTAAATAATTACTCTATTGTTTTGAAATTGCTGGGATGTAAGGCTACTAGCTCATTCTCCAAGAGGTGTCCCCGAAGCTCATCTTGTTTTCTAAACAAGTCTTCAAGCTTCTACCAAGATTCTCTGGGTGTCCTCAAACCTTCAAGGTGGAATAAGAGATATATGGATATATGTGTTCATAGATAAGCAAAAGCTTTATCTAAGAAGTTCAAAAACTTGTTTTTCTCAACTGGTTGATGAGGCTCAACCTCCCTTCCAAGTATTATCCCGAAGTATCCCTTGTTGCGCAAGGAAACCTGTATATATACCCTCCAATCAAGATAATTGGAGGTTGTAAGGATTCGAGGAGTAGAAGGTAGAGAATCCACAATTCTCCTTCTGGAAAAACACAAATATTCACACAAACTACGTAGCACCTGTAGAGTTTCACTGCAAAAAAACTAAAACATTCTAATTGTTAGAATGATGCTTTCCCTCTCTACATGAACATTTTTTCCAAGGTTCGTCATGCCTGCACCGCCACTCCGAATAAATTCAGAGGAAGCAAGGTACCTTTTGTGGGACTTATGTGGAAACCCAGCTGCTTCTGATGTTCAATGGAGAGAGACAAACATGAAGCTTTCTTGAAATGGCTCTAATACCATGTTAAAATTGTTGTTCCATTTAGATCTTCAATCAATGAGTCAAACATTATTGATGCAGTAAAAGGAGAATGAAGATACACACTGAAAAAATTAAACCACACAAGAAGCGCATGAGTATAACTCAGATAATTACAGTATCATTTCCATTAAATAATCCGGTTTTACAATAGTTTACATAAGGAAATGAATTGAATCATTAGGGATGAATTCGAATCTCCCTACTGGATGTGACTGTATCTAACTGACTAGTTAACTCAGGATGTCGAGCAATCAATATCAAAGTCCAAATGGTTAACTCCAAATTTCTAATCAAGTCACACAATCAGTAATAAATAGTTTACTCAGTCTAACTAAGGTGGTCAGTGAGAAAATATGCCTTATCCATGTGCAGCCATGCATATATAGCGCTAACTGAACTGATTGTGAGCTAACTAATTGTAAGTGGAAATTAACTAAACTTAACTAGTTCCAACTCTGACTAACTGAAGGAGGTTGGTGACGGGACTCCTAGTGGACCCTAAATTGTAGGGATTGGCCTAGGAGGCACCTAAACTAATCCATGCAAGTGTAGTCAGTGGGATTTAACCTATATTGATGTTCCCCACACCCTAGTGACTGGTACATGTGGCCCCATTAGGCCAAGTGGACCCAATGGTAATAGTGGACTTAATTAATTAACTAAAACTCCTAAGTTAGGCTAAAATGATCTAATAGACAGTATGGTCAAGGGAGGATTAATAATGCTAACAATATCTACTTTGATCCATTAACCTGGTTTCACAACATCGAAAGGACCCATGTAAGTAAGACTAACAATTCCTACTATAAACCTTTATATCATAGACTTCCATGGTAGGAGAACCCGAACATCTCCATCATGTTGTCTATCTTTCTTTTATAGTTGAACAAGAAACTAAGATATTCCTAGCAATAGGAGCCCATCAAAAGAATTCTTCACAATGAACATTGTTAATTGGTTGATTCCATTATTCATATGAGTTGTGAATTGATTTGTTGTCTCTTAGAAACTTGTGGGCAGTTATTTGAACTTCATTTTTTAGAAAAACAAAGATAAAAAGGCTAAATTAAATTATACAGTTGTGAGGGTCATAGTGCATACAGTCGATAAACTATGGAAATTACAAGTTATAAATGATACATGAGAATGTAGCATGAAAACAACACTTGGAAAGATAAGAATTGGTGCATTTTTATACTTTCAACTATCACATGGACGTGTGGTGTAAAAAAAATAAAAATATGTCAAACAAGGATGTGATTATTGAAAAAATCTCATGAGATGGCTTGTAACATATGCAACATATGCAAGGTACTATTTGACCTAAAACAAATGAGTGGATTATCAATTTCACCCTTAAAAAATCAATGGTTGTGGCTATGAGAGGAAAGGTAAAGGTACTAGAATAATCCTTAAGTTGGAAAAATAAAGCACACAACCTATAGAGAAGAAATTAAGTTAAAAAAAAAATTAAGAATCCGACTCTATTGTGGGGAAATAGGATTAGTGGTGAGCAAATTTCCATGTCCCTGTATGTTGCAAACAATACAATAGATCATGATATGGTTAGTGTGGCAACCACTAATGTGTAGAAGAAAATAAACTAAGAAAACAAACCATAAAAGCTACTTTAACAAATTAAACTACAAAAATGACATGAAAACAAGCAATAAAAAAAAGCTTCAACCTAATTGTAAATGGGTCAATTAAAAGGAACATATAAAATAGTATCACCTTAATGAATTTATATCAGATATCAAAGACAAAACTCGTTGAGAAGAGTCCTTTAAATCTCTAATTGCTCTCAACCCAACTTGCAAATGTTGAAGAAAATGCTTTCTTTTTAAGGGAAGGAGACATGAAAGCATGAAGGCTAATAAATGATAAGAAAACAATTAAAGAGAGCTCTTCTAATACAATTCCTATGACATAACCTTGCTATATTTTTTCCTTAATAAGTGCATGCCCATGTCTTCCTTTTATGGTCAAATGGTGGTCTTCAAAGAACTTATTTTAAAAGTGGAATCTTCACGAATGAAGTGACCTCCAAATACAAGAACATGGTGCATTAATGGCCAAGTACCTCATAGGTGAGTTCAAGTCAACTCCTTTTGCACCCAAATGCAGTTGGGGATTTTTAATGTATCACAAAATTTATGGATTGGGATTTTTGCAAAGTCACATGGATATCAAGGAATTTTCAAAGCCATTTCACTTAAATACTAAGTTTTTATAGTCAAACTATCTAAGTAAAACAAAATTTCACATTAATTCCTCTATCCCACATGTTCATTACTATTAAAGTAAGATTTATGAGCTACAAACTGTATTTTGATGTCTTTTAGTAACAAACACAAAAATGTCACAAGTTTGCAAAATTTAGATGATAAAACAATGTCACGTGAAAAAAAGACATGAGAAGTCAGTTTTGATATAGAAAGTATTTCATGGAGAAGAGTTTCTTCAACTTGTTTCTAATGGTTAAGATCCATGCATTCAATTACACAAGATTTTTTTCACATGACATTATTTTTCACATTGCAAGCATGTCTTCAGAGACCATTGATGTGTAACTTGGAAAGGAAATCCTTCAACTTTTTTTTTTAAATAGACAAGGTCCATGCATTCAAATGTGCTAATATTTTCAAGTATTTCACTTGAGATGGTTACTATTGCAAAAGTTCAAATCAACAAATTTGGAGCAATATATGGAACAACTAAAATGCTTTTTCTACAGGAATGCAACATAGAAACAATTGATCTAATCAATTTTTCATGAAGCAGAAAAAAAATATCTCAAATCACATTTTATTATTTTAGTAGTTCCAAAATTCATCATTTAATCTAAGTCATGTATTTCTAATTGCTAAAATTGCATAATTCAAAATCTTATGCAATTTTCAAATTCCAAACCTTTGCATTTTTCAAGCAAGGTTTTGGTTACTGTGTTTTGGTTGTTATTTATCCCATGCTAACATATTTATGTTTATTTAATTAAAAATGCTAAAAAAAATCTCTTGTTTCATTACTAAATTCACTAGATATTATGAATAATACATCTACTCAAGTGATGGCCATCCATCAACGCCTACCAACCATGAGCACAAATCAATTGAAACTAAATTATATAATTTAAAGAAGATTAACATTTGCAAACTGCCTTAAACTTATTCCACCACTGTCTGATCATATCTCTCAAATGGATTAACAAACATAAATTTGAACGCTAAATTTTGTTTGATATATTAAATACATTTCCTCTATATCAAATCCACTACCCAATCCCCAATAGAAACCTAAATTTGTTGCTTTTAAACATGATAGTCCTCTTCAGCAAAAGGCTCCCCTTGGTCATAGTTCATGTAGTGAAGATAATGATTCTATTTTCTCATCTGTTACAGAATCGCCATCCCTATTCCATAAGACCATAACTTCTCTAAAAAAATCAACAGCCTTTTCATTTGCCTCTTCTACTGACATGTCGTCCTGTATCTAAATCAACATTGGTTACACCTAATCTAATATTGAAGTTTGAAATCTACAAATGCCAAGCATGATACCTAAATTACTAAGTTACTCTCTAAATTAGAGATGACAGACAACCTACACTCCAACTCTCACTAGTGGAAATGAAAAGCATTTACATTTATACAAATGAAATGTGTGTTATATAATTACCCATCAAATATAGAGGAGAGTTTTTTATTTCATAAAGTTTCTGTTTCATTTAAATTTATCAAATAATATACACTAATTATGGTATATGGAACACACTAACTTTAAATCAGCTTTCTTGAAGCATTGCATCAAGCATCAAAATAGCACTGTAAATTGGGCCAATCAAAAGCTGAAAATGTGTAGTAATGAAGCCAATTGGAAAGAACCACCTCTTGATCTAGTGTTGATAAGCTTGACATTTTTTTCAAGCACCCTCTCTACATATTCTTTCTTTGAGGCAGACATAACTAGACTATCAACTCCATTCATGGCATAGCACAACAGAGGTAACCATATGATAAGTGATTTGAACCTTGTCTCGTATGAAATATCAAAATCCCTCTTTTTCCATTTATTTGAACAATAAAGATGCAAAAAAAGTAAGTTTATGACATCCTTAAAGAAAGGGTTGTGTTTTATCATTCATGCATTAACAACCACGTTTGAGAAATAAAAAAATTCAATTTTATTGGAATGGAGCACTCAATTGATCAAATAATACTCCCTCTGGTTCGAAGTTTAATGCTTGAAATCAGTGAGGAAAAGGAAAGGGAAAATTATTGTGAACCATGAATTTCGGTATAGTAGGTTCAAGTGTTAAAAGGCCTATAATAATGGTTTTTGCTTGTGGGGTGCTAGTTGAAATGCTTTGGATCAAACTTATGCTTATTGGTTGGGTACAACTACGCTTCTTTTCCTCTGCCATCCCCAATAGTATTCCCTCTAAGGTATTCATGCATAATGGAGTTGTAACAAGAAATATTATGCAATGCCCCATTATGACTAATAAACTATGTGGTGACCCTCCCAGACCCTAGATAAAACTATTTATCAACATTTATGTAGATCGATAACCCAAAATTATTTCCATTTCATATAAATCCAATCAATACAATTACACAACATTTCTATGGTTTGATCAATTTGTACAACCAGAAATATTTTCTTTTCACATATATTCAATATATAATCAAATCTAAAAACTTAAATAATAATGAACCTGTTACCAATGGTTATTCCAACTTAAGACAAAGGTTGACGAAATCATTTCCACTCTAATCCAGTCCCGTAATCTTGCCAAATTTACTGACTGGCCCCTTAATTGACCTCTCTACCACACTAGGAGTAATATTATTCCTCTTAGTTCTATGATTAATAAGGTTTGTAGAACACACTCACTAGCAAAGGTTAAAAAATGACCTCCCCCTCACCAGAACACTTTCAATCCAAACTCACATAGATCACACTTCATAACTCAAATGTCATTATGTCATTCATCCAGCAATAGGGATCCAAGGAGAGGATTTGTTACCTTCCTTTCCCTTTGCTTAAATAAGAAAATATCCTATGACACATGTCATTCCATGTAGAAATACTCTTTTTATGCAATTTCTCATTATTATTATTCATGCATCCATGTGTTGTTCTCACATGAGAGTGCACAAATATCACACACTTTTCTCCTATATGTTCCCTTATGAAAGGTTTCCAATCCCTAAATCAATGGGTTCAAGTGGAGTTAACTCTATAACGTCCCCCAATCCATATTTGGTCCATATCTAAGTATCCCCAATTTATTTAATTACAATAAATAATTTTATGCACAAAACAAACTAATGCATAACTATATGTCCAATGCAAAAAAATTACATAAATTATTTTCCAGTGATTGTCTAGGTACCACATATATGGGCCCTTCCGGAAATAATTTCTTCTTTTTGTTGTGCGGTTAGTTCATGTAGTGTTGTAGAAATCCTTACCATACACCAATCATCTACACTCTATGTGAGACTAATGACATTGAGGAGTAAGATTGTCCTTACTATGCGCCCCTCAACAATCTTGTATGTAACCAAGTCGTTATGGTCTCACCCCTATGACATCACACCGCCCGAACAAAGCTAAAAGGTATTTCCACTCATGCGTGGATTTCTATTGGGAGTCATCAATCCATTTTCATACCCCCATGTGTGTTTTTCCCTTCCTCTACAACCCCCTTTTATTCCTTTGTGAGTTAGTCTGAAACCCTCTTAGTTGCCACCACACACACACTCAGAGCGCATATTAGTAACATTGCTCAAAACCTTCATCATATAATATTCAATTTCATCTATTGTCATTCGTTAAGCAATATCTATTCAAATTTACAAAAACAAATTGTCTAGATTTAATTCACAACATAGGTATTCACCAACTTCCTTTTTCCACATTTCTGATTCATTCAACATAATGCAATAATCAACATAATCATTCACATGTGTTAGTCAATCAATATCATGTTCGGAGAAATAATCATACTTCATTCATATTTGCTAGTTAGTTAGCAATTACAGTCATAACATCAATCATATTTTTCTAGTCAGTCAACAATTATTCAAGGTAACACATAAACATAATTTATTCTAAATTATTTAGCGAGGTCACTTCAACAAGTGCCCTCAAAATTTATCAGTAAAAAATAACGCATACATACAAACCCCCTCTTCTAAAACATTCATCTCAAAGTGCATTTTTCTTGTGCATTCCATGCTAGTTTCACTTTCTTTCCATATTTAAGGATTCATGTCATCCTTTTCTATTTTCATCAAATAACCATTTCCATGAGCACTAGTTGTTCTATCATCACTGATTTTATGTTTCATCCAACAAGGTTCCAACACAATCTTAATAATTCAATAGTGATTTCACATCATGCAAATCCAGTTGTACTTTTCAATAATTTTCCATGCCGACTTAGATTTCCAACACCTCCTTGTCATCCACGAAGATATGTGTTATTCAATTTAACTCCAAGTTAGATCGCACCAATAGTCATACAATAGGTGTCCAATTAACTTTTAGTACAACAAAAGGTAAGTAAGAATTCAAATATATTTGGTTATTCTCTTCTCCAAAGCGAGAAGGTAAACATCATACAATCTTTAGTAACATACATATTGGTAAGTTACAATCATGAATTTCTATATCAATAGCGACTATCACATAATCTAAATCAATGCACTTATCACTCATCATTCTCGTAAGACTACTTCCACACCCATAAATTTTATTAAGGTTGATTCTCAGCTTGATATAGTTCCAAAGTGTCAGGACGTACTGAATTAGATGACCATATTAAATTTAACTTCCTCGTTAATTCATTAGTATCATCATGTTCAATTCAAGGAGCTCATCATGTCCTTACATCAATTCAGCATTTCTATTATCATATGACACATTCAACAAAATTTTCAGTCACATCCTTATGATATCCAAGTCTCATCGAGTCTCGTCATAAGGACTAGTTTTTCATTTTCGTTAACAGTATCGTCATGACCCAAACATTAGTGCCCTTGTGTTTAGTTCATCATGTTGGTCACATTGATACCTCGTTTTCCAATATTCTGAACCTAATTTATCTTCTCGAATATCTGTCGATGTCTCGACAAGTATATGCAATTCACGTTAAGTTGAAAAAAATGTTAATTTTACATTCTCCATTAATTCACATGATGCATTTGTCCACAAGTTTTATGATACCATATGAGTCTCCTCCAACTAGATTTTAATCCAAGTTTTCTTATTTCTTATTTTTATGAAGACAAATATTCTTATTAAGACATTCCTAATGAAAGTTTTGTAAATACATAATTTACAAACTTCATATATATATATATATATATAAACAAGGGCATGCTCCTATATATAAGTATACAATCTTATTTTGGCATCTATAATGGATATAAAATGAAACTCCCCTTTTGTCTCAATTAAAATGTGTAACTTCAACTTTTCAGACATATAAATGTGAAATTGGAAAACATATAAATGTATAAATGGAAAATTTCTTAGTACATATTCATGCATGCCTCTTTTGTCCAATAAACCCATAAGGGCATACCCATATATCATACAAATCTTCCAAAATACACTAGTACAATTTTTATCAATGCCTATAACATATAGGAAATGCAATTTCCTTTCAACATATATTTACATATCAATACAATCCCTTTCATTTTACATAGTCATAAACATAATTTTAATAAACTACCAATTTTTCAATAGCTCTAAATGCAATTCCGTGACATGCATAAAAATGCATAGAAATACATAGAAATACATAAATATTGCAATATTTTTCCAACATGAATAAGATGCAAGGAAAGGGAATTTATTTTCAAAGCATATATATTCACCTACACATAAGCCCTATGTGGCACCTTCCTTCTTTCACCTTCCATGGCATATATAACAAGAAATACTTTAACTATCCATCAAACTCATGGCAATATAGATAATTGAACTATATGCCAATTCTAAATTAAATGTAATATCCATTAATTTATAACTTTCAAGCTCATCTTTCCTTTCAATCTATCTATATAATAATTGAAACATATATAAGCTCCATGAGCTAGCTCAAGTGGTTGAGTGTTATAAGTTCTAACCAAAAAATCTTGGAGTCAAATCCCCGGGTTACTATACATTGCTATATAAAAGCCTTACTTAATGTCCCCATCCAATTTTTTAATAAACAAATAAATGTTAAAATAATTTATTCTAAACTCCATTTCATTGCATCAATTCTTGATACAAATATAGAATTTAGCTTTTTTCCTACTTCATTCTTTTATATATATATATATATATATAACGACTCCAAACTCGTTTCCCTTTTTTTAAATTGAATCCACATAAATCAACTTAGTTTCTCTATCAACATTTTGACTATTCTTACCAACTCTATTTTGATTGATATAATTTGGTATCCACATTTAATATTATATATACATATATATAATTTCGTGCTTTCAAGAACTGGTGCAGGAGCTCGCAGGGAACAGTTTCGGGTTTCGAACTTGCGACGAATCCCCCTCCCACTGCCTCCAATGGCTGCTTGAAGAAATTTGCTCTGCCTCCGCTCAAACCTTCCACCACTGAACATTTAAAGGTCGATATGATCCCCACCTCCCTAGTCCCAATCCTATTTAAGTCACTGACTGATGGGTTTCATCTTGATCGATTGGACATGGGTGGACGATACCTCTATGTTTTCGATTATCCTAGAATACATAGAGCTAGCAAAGAGCATCATTAAGAAGGGGCCGTAGGAAAAGAGGAGGTTCCAAGAGGAGAAGGAACAACCTTCCCCCTCAAGACAAGAATGCATTATTCTCTTAGTCAAAGAAGAATATGTGCTCGTTTTCTCTTAGCGTTATTTACTTCCATACTATAACAGAGTCCCAATTCCAGTCCCCAGCAACGTTGTAGTGGGGGGTAACTTTGAGAAGACGCAATAAAAATTGTTTTAAAACCATATCTTACCTTGTCTCAAACGAAACGTGAAGATGTTTCGTGGAGATTTTTTATTGGTAAAACAAGTGGCATCTATTCATTTTTTCGGATGGATGACGGTTCTATTGCAGTGTTTTAAGGGCCACCCTCACGAAAAAATGACTATTGGCGTAACTAGCAACTGCCCTAAGAAGGTGAAACAATACCCGGATAAGTTGTTGTTTGAGAATACATGGACAAAAGTTTAAACATCCTCTACCTTGTTTAATAAATTATACTTGTGTTCAAAAGAATTATTTTAATGATTTACAAGTTATAAAGTATCTGTTAATCCAGTTCCCCATGTCTTTGGCTTGAACGAGGCCTCAGGCGCTAGTTTCGACTATTTCTGCGCTTGTCACTGATGGTTAGTGCTTTGTCTCATCATCCGGACCTGATTTTTCTACCACAACTAGTGCTCGTGTTGTCTCGTTGTAGTCGGGACCGAGTCACTACTTACTTTGGTGGTTTTCTCCCTGATTACCCGGAACCTTACTGATTTACCGGTCGTGTTTGGTTTTTTTCTGCTGCCAGGTCTCACGGTGGTCTGTGTCGGGTCTTACAGTGGTCTATGTCGGGTCTTTGGTGGCCCATGACCGCTGGTATTGGAAAGTTGATTGGATTCGTAGCATCGACTTGGGTTCTTTGCCTCCGACACTGGGACTTTCGGTTCATTGTAGTACGTGGTCAACCACTTGCACTGTTCACTGTTGGCTTCATGATGGCACAGGTACCTACCATTATTCGTTACTATGATTTTCTATTATTTCTGGTTGTGGGTTTTGTTTCATTGTCCCCATAGTCTGGTTTTGGTTTCATGGGTGTCCTAGGTCAATGGAGTTCCCCCTCTAAGCAGAGGGCTAGTACCAACCATTAAAAAAAAGTGGAAACTAGGGGGTTCATGTGTTGGGTGTGCCTGTACGTTTCGGTTTTGGCATGTTTTAGGGTTGTCTGAGGTTATCTTAGGCTTTACTCTCATCTCTCTAGTCTAGGTGGGTCTTGACTCTTGGTTACTATCCGAGGTTTCATCTGATGTCGTTGGCGGCCATTTGGGTTTCCCCTTGGTTACGTCTCCTAATTTCTCTTGTTGGTTTTTATCCACTAACGGGATTTATTCTCTACCCTGGCTATTTGACTGTGGTTCTTTATCCTATCAGGCCACTTGTCTCTTATGTATCTCTGCTACCCTTCTGGTTTATAATGGTGACCTCAGGACCCTCCTTCTTGTTCGATGACAAGGATATACACACACACTCTTCTAGATTCCAGGCTCATTGTAAAGCCAAAGTACTTGCTGCCCTTGATCATAAGCGAATATTTGTTGTGGGTAGGGACGTCATGCTAGACAAAATTTCAGAACTCTGTCATCGCGCTCTCATCAGTCACCTGGAATATTGTTCTATGAACAAAGAGGAGTGGGTAACCTAGGCTACCCAGCACTGGAAACCCATCCTAACCTATGTGCCCACCATCAGTCTTCTAGCCAATCGCTGGCTGGTTTTTTTGTTCCTTGAAGACTCTGATGCCTCCCGAATCCTTGATTCCCTATGGACCATTGGTGATGGTTCCCTTGTACTCAGTAGATGGCATTCAAATTTTGACCCTGTTAAGGAACGGGTCTTCAAGCAACACCTGTGGGTCTCAATGCCAGCCTTGCCTTTCCCTCTCTGGTCCAAAGATATCCTTATCGGTATTTCTAACACCATTGGAGGATTTATTGCTTTGGAGAAAGATTTACATACATATTTCGACAAATGCTCTGCTAGGGTACTTGTGGAATTGGACGTCTCGCATGGGATCCTCCCTGAGATTAAGATTGATTGTAACAGTGTTGTTATTACTCAAAAGCTACATTATCTGAAGATGTAGTTAAGTGCAGTTACTACCATGAAACCGGGCATTTGAGGAAATCCTGCTCCTTTTTTTTACATGGCCTCCCTACGAATGCAGGCTTTATCGACTCTGAGCCTCTTCTTGTTTTCCCGCCCCCTACTTCTTCTCTTCACCATTTACCTCGGGATACTCTGCCATGGGTAGAACCTCTTTCTGATTCTCCTGATCCACCTCCCATGGTTGGGCCGTATGACTCCTCTTCCCCTACCTTTGTGGGAGACTTGACCAAGGGGGAACTTTTGTTTATCAAGGATGTTGAATCTTTAGCCCTTTATACTTTTCATTCTCGCACTAATCAGGCTGTTAACCATGAACAGGATACTTTATCATCTCCCCCCCCTTTCAACTGGAGCATTTCCCCCCACTTCAACCTCATTCTTCTCCTACTAATGCCTCACCTGATAGCCCCTTAACCACCCCCTCCTTTGATGACCCCACCCTCCTCAAATCCCTAGATATTTTCACTGAAAAGTCACCCATCTCACCTTCGGTTCTTCCTTTGGACTCTATCAGATTCGAGAACGTTACCATCAGAAAGGCTAAGAAAGGGGGTAAAAAATCCCAGGCTTCCATTGGTCACTATACCCCACTTTCGACTCGCATCAAAGCTGCTGCTAGATCAAAATCCTCATCACAAGCACTTAGAGCATTGTCACCTGTCTCTCAGGTTGACCCATGAAGATTGTCTCCATGAATATCCGTGGGTTTGGGGGGCCTACAAAACAAAAAGCCCTCAAAGAACTGTTTTCTTCTCTTAACCCTGATATTATCTTACTCTAGGAGAATATGTGTGACCATCTCACTGCCCTTCGATTGTTTGCCTTTATGAAGCCAGGTTGGGAATTCTGTGCTATTGATGCGCTTGGTCTTTTGGGGGGTATTCTATCTGCTTGGAACCCTCGCTTGGTTAGATGGCTTACCTTTCCTTTGCTGGCATTCTCCTCTCTGCAAGTTTTAAAGCCTTGACTCGGTCTTCTCCATTGTCAATTGCTATGGACCTTATGCCAATAGAACTACCTTTTGGGATACTACTGTCGCTGGGGGCATTTTCAATTATCCTAATCTCATCTTGGTTGGAGATCTAAACTTCACCACTTATGAACTTGATCTGGGGTGAACATGCTCATAGGGATCATCTGTCTCTTCACTTTGCTCAACTTTTAGATTCTATGAACATGGTCGATCTAGCCCCCCCCAAGATTGGACCAACTTGGAGAAATGGTAGAGTAGGTTCTGAAGGTGTTAGCAAAAGACTTGACATATTTCTGGCCTCCTATTCTGGGATGCTATAAATCTTGGACTCAACCTTCGGAAATCTCTGACCACTACCCGGTTTGTCTTGAATGGAATTTCAGCTTGAAATGTCATTTGTATCCCTTTAAATTCAACTGTGCTTGGCTCCTTGATGATGACTTCGTAGCCCTTGTTTCATCCTCTTGGAAGGCACCATCTCCCTCTACTGGTTCCATGTTTAATTTCAACTATAAATTGCAGCGGTTGAAAAATGAGGTTAAGACTTGGGAAAAAAGAAAAACAGGTTGAGGACCAAGGAGCTATCAGAGATTGATCTAGCTATTGTCTCTCTCCTCACATCTCATCCATCGGGTATCCTCTCTGATACTGATGCACAGTCCCTTGTTGTTTTGAAAAGTAGAAAGGACTCCCTACTTACCCATCAGATCCTTACCTAGAAACTTAAGAGTAGGGTGGATTGGATTCAGGAAGGTGATGCCAACACAAAAAAAAATTCACTCCTTTGCTTCTGTTAGGAGCATACACAAAATCCATCTAGGCTTTCAATAATTAGTTTGGGGAAACTATTGAGGATGATTCTAAGCTCCACTCTTTAGGGGTCCATCACTTCGCTGAGCTCTTCATTGTTGATGGCAAGACAAATATTGAGGCACAACTTAATGTCATCAGACTTTTCCCTACCTTTGTTCAGGAAGAGGATAGGGAGCTCTTTTTTACTACTTTCACTCTCAAAGATGTCGAGGATCTACTCAAATGGTTCAAAAAAGATAAGAGTCCCAGACCTGATGGTTGGCCGGTGGAATTCTATCTTCACTTTTTTTATCTTGTTGGGCAGGATATATTGAATGTCATAGAACACTCCAGATTGGAGACTAGAGTCATTGGGGCCCTCAATGCTACTTTTATTACACTTATCCCCAAGTGTGATAAACCCACTACTCTGGGGGACTACAGGCCCATCTCCATTTGTAATCTAATTTACAAAACCATCTCTAAGCTTGCTGCTATTAGACTCAAGGTTGTGCTTGACAAGGCCATTCCCAGGCATTAGTTTGGCTTCCTTCATGATAGACAGATCATTGAACCTGTAGGTATTGTTCAAGAAGCTCTACATTTGATCAAGACTGAAAAACAACAATTTTTGGTTTTAAAACTTGACTTGGTCAAGGCATTTGACAGAGTAAATTGGTCTTTCTTGAGATTAGTCCTTCTTCAGACTGGTATCCCTGGCAACTATGTTAGCTAGATTATGGGATGTGTCAAGTCAGCAAACTTTGCTATTTTGATCAATGGTACACCTTCAGATTTCTTTCCTGTGTCTAGAGGCATCAGACATGGATGCCCTCTATATCCACTGCTTTTTATATTGGTTATCGAAGGTTTAAGTCTCTTTCTCTCACAGGATCAATGTGCAGGGGATATATCTGGCATCAAACTTGCCCCTAGCCTCTACCTTGCACATTTACTCTTTGTAGATGATGTTGTTCTTTTTGGTGTTGGTACCCTGGCTAAGTGGCAGCATTATAAACTCATACTTGATACTTTCTGTAGTGCTACTGGCATGGAGATCAATGTGGATAAGTCCTCCTTTCTCTACAATAACATTGATGAAGCCACCAGAAGACAAATCTCCAACATCTTGCCTTATAAGATGGAACCCATCTCAGCTGGTTTTAAATATCTAGGATATTACCTCAAATCCTTGGGGTATGGTATCAAGGACTGGAGATGGTTTTTATTGAATTTTGGAAAGAAATTGAGTAACTGGACCTATAAGCTCTTATCTCTGGGTGGAAGATTGGCACTTGTCAAATCTGTCTTGACAAGTCTTGTTGTTTACTGGCTCACACTTGCTCGTATGCCAAGCACTATTCTGAATTATAGCAGGAGATATATCTTTAACTTTTTATGGGGCAGCTCACAGGGAAAACAAAGATATCATCTTGTTGATTGGTCTTCCATCTCCAGACCCTACTCTCTCGGGGGTTGGAACATCAAAAATATTGAGTGGTTCAGCTTGGCATTACGAACCAAAAGTTTCTGGATTATTTTGAATGGTATTGGGCTGTGGTCACTTATGATCAAAAATAAATACCTCAAGAATATGCCTGTGGATGTTTGGCTCAGACAACAGTCCTTCGAAGTGTATGGATTCATTTGTGCCATGTCCTGGATTACTAGGTGCCTTGGTTGGAAAACTGGCGATGGTAAGCATATCAAAATTGGTCTCGACCCCATAGCTGGTGTGTCATCTGATTACACTCTTCCTTAAGGTCTTCATTTGTATTTGGAGGATTATGGTATCGTTACACTCTTTGATTCCCTCAATAGAGGTGTTGCCACTTCCTCTTCAGATTACTAGATCTTTGCTGATGATCTTCAGCTTGTTGGACATTAGAAGGTTGCCTGGTCAAAGTATATAAAAGGCTTGATGCATAGTGGAATCCACATTAGAAACAACTCTGATACTTTGGTTTGGATGTATAACAAGACTTTGGGCACGGTTAAAGCCAATATGATGTATGATTTCATTGCTAATACCCTTGTCTTTGATAGACCCAAGGACTTTCTGAACATGATCTGGAAATTCCTTGTCCCTCTCAAGATCATATGCTTCAGCTGGCTCAGCCTGTGAAATAAAATCAACACATATGATAATTTGATCATAAAAGGATGGACTGGTCCATATTGGTGTTGTCTTTGTAGATCTGCCTCAGAGTCTATTGAGCATCTTTTTCAGAACTGCAGCTTCACGAAGAAGATTATTGGAAGGAATCTTCCTTTGCACTCAACGTATCCAACTGGATCAGCAGAGGGAAAAAACTGAAGTATTTACCTTTTTTTCTTATCTGGCATATTTGGCTGGCTATAAACCATTGCATTTTCGAAGACAAGAAGCCTAATGTAACTATTACTGCTCTTTCCATCAAGAAACACCTCCTCCTCTATCCTGTCAGTACTCAACATAATTTATCCAGGAGGAATATCGGGCCTGTAGCCATATTGAACTTCCCAGCTGGCTTCTTCGATGGTGCTTCAGCAAAAAACAAGGGAGGTGTTGGTGTTCAGCTTCTGCTTAGTCATGATCACCATTTTTGCTTCAAACTGGGAATAGGCCATAGCACAAACACCAGATCTGAACTGCTGGCGTTATGGACACTTTTATACTGTGCTAAAAGCATGGTACTCCTCCATCTGTGTATTCATGGTGATTCAACTGTCATTATCAATTGGTTCAATCACCAATCAGCACTTACATTACTCACTCTTGATGGATGGTTCCAACTCATTAGAGCGCTGGAGCCCCACTTCATCCACCTCTCTAATATTCATATATATAGAGAGCACAATACATCTACTAACAGCTTATCCAAAGAATCTTTAACATTGGATTCGGGCCAGCTTCATTTCTTGGAAATCACCAATGGTGATTGAATTGATCAGGGCTCATTCTATCTTTATTAGCCCTCAGCACTGTTCCTTTTGTGCTGGATATTTTTTGACATCCTTTGGATGTGGCTGTGGATGAGCAACCTTTTACAGCTCTTCTTTGTTTATAGCTTCTTTGGATCAGCTAACACAATAGTTGTCTGAACTCTCTATGTAATGAAGAGCAAGGAATGGATGGAGTCTCCCAGGCCGTCTCCATGAAGTTTGAACGTTATTGGTTCACTGATTAATTTTGTAACTACAGATCATTGTTTGATGCCCTACCATTTGAGCGTCGCTGACACCTTTGCTACTGATATATTTGATGATGACTTCCTTAGTCTCTGAGCTTAGCACAGGCTGAAGATGTATTCAATGTTCCCTTTGATTTCAATGAAATAGCAAGGAACTGATATTTTCCCCTGGAAAAAAAGTATCTATTAATCTTGCTTGAAAATCATTTTTGTTTCAAAGGCATTACCTTGAGGATTTAGTTATAAGTTTTGTAGAAAGGCTATGTTGGGTTTTAAAATATATTCTCCATTTTCTCTTAGGCCAAACTAAAGCTCTACATTTACCCAATTCATGATAAGATAGCTTAATTGAGAGTTTGTTTTTATAAATATTTTGAAAAAAAAGTTTTTTAATGTTGAACCCATTGTATATTGTTTTTTGTGTCGAACCCATTGTATATGTTACCTTGAGAGTCAACCGTGCATTGAAAATCATTGAAGAAAATTTCAAGATTCATGTATCTAAATTAAAATTTATTCCTACTTGTGGTAAATGCGGGGGATAGATCCCAAATGCAACTTTAAAACATTATAGCGCATTTGTTGAAAAGATACCAGTAAAGAGTTTTGTGTTTTTAAGCTAAAATGCATATGCATATTTTATAAGAGGCAGCTTACTATTGGATCATACACAATGATGAAGTTAAATAAATTTCAAGGAAGCATATGATGAGTTGAGAAAGTATGGGGATGTTGATAATAAGTCTATGTAGGAAATGTGTTGAAGAGATGGAATGAAATGATTGGTGGGGATGAATGGTTATGAGTTCCTTCAACAGAAAGTGTATTTATCATTGGAAACTGTGCAAGATTTGTTCAAAGTATTGGAAAGCCTCCACTTCTAGCTTTGGATCAAGTATTAGACCCAACTTATGAATCACCTTAAGAAGTCTACCTAAACCATGATTGTGACAAGATTCAACTATAGCGAAAGAGAATCGTATTTTATTAACCATTTAAGTGTTTGTGCTTGTACAGGTGCAGACAACAATAGTAGGAATATAAAAGATGAGGAAGAACCCTCTAATGAATTGTTGAATCTATCAAGCAAAAAATGCAAAATAAAGAGAAGAGGCAATGCATGTTATTTAACTTTAAAGCAGCATACATGGAGAATCTTGAGGACGAAATTTATGTCGATGAAGTTGTTAATGAGGATGTCAGTGATAGCCACAATGTAGTTAAATGCATCCCATAGGTAAAGGAAAAAGTTGAAGAAATTGATCTTGAAAATGTTGATGTTGATAGAAGCGGTAAGGCCATGAGAGATGAAGATATGGATGTACGACATTGTGAAGGAATTCCAAGATTGCAGAGGAGAAAAAACAATAACAAATCAAAAGATGGCGATTTTACACCTAAGAAATTCTCAAGAATTGCAAAAATAGACAAAGAAAGTTACTTTGATTAAGAAGCTGGTAATGGACTGAATGCCCATATTGGTGGGTATGGACTCGGAGATTGTATAGAATATGGTGGTGGTGATGATGAAGTAAATACATAGCCACAATAAATGAAGAAATGAATAAGGAATCCATGACAGGTACAAAGACAACGATTAAGGTTGTAGAGAAGAAAAAGAGGGCCGAAGTGAAAATGAAGAATCCATCATACACATGGTATAAATTATGGTGACAATGAAAGAGGAAAATACTAAAATAAGGTTTTGATTACATGATGAGGCTATGTTTTTTGTGTTACTTAGGGATACTAATGCAAGAGCATTGACACCATTTAGGGTCTCTTGGGGAATTACTAAAGTCAACATACCTTTCCCTCTGAAATCCCTTTCGTCTGTTGATTTGACCCTTCATGATTAGACAACTCACCTCTTTTTATATCTTAGTTTAGCCTGGAATTCAAGGACACCTTTCCTCTAAAATGTTTGTTGATTGTTGGATCTACCCCCTCCATTTTCTGATTCATATTAAGCTTAGGGTTTTGTGAATATGTAAATGACCAACCATGGTAGCAATTGAAGGTGATGGAAGGAAAAATGATTCAAGGATATTGAGTTAGGTGAGATAGGTTGTGTGGGTAATTTTTGTGGAGCCTCATCTAAAATCCTTAATACACCATTAAATACTTTGTAAAACCTATTCAGAAGGGTGGAATTTTGGTTTATTCAAGACAGGACGAGAAAAGAAGAGAGGAACCATGGGAAGAGGAGAGGTAGTATTGGTTTTGGGATGGCGTGGATTAGAACATCAAAACATGGGAGAGAGATATGGGTGGCATGAAATGAAGAGGGAAAAGCAAGGAGAGTGCAATATAAAGAAGGCATTTGTAGAAGGATAGAGACCACGTGTAGAGGAGAGGAAAGTAAGTTGTGAAAGAATGTGAAGAAGGTCAACATGAAGAAAAGGAGGAATCCACGAGAGAATAGGAAAATAGAGAAGAGGGATTCAAATGATAGGAGTATGAACGGTGAGAAGGAGGAGCCATGAAAAAATTGAAAAGGAGACGCATGCAAAAAAGAGAGACTGAATAGCTAGAGGAGAAGAAGAAGGAAGAAGAGGGATAAAAAGAAATAAGGGGAATAGGAAAAGGAAGAAGGAATAAGGGTAGACAAATTTTGAGCTATGACTTTCTACAAATTTAGTAATTTGATGAATAATATGAAGCAAGTTCAGTTTCAGTCTATTCTCTCTATCTCATTATTTTTATATGGTATTAGAGATGGAATGGGCATGACTCCCTAAAGGGAGTGCCCAAGAATGAGAATCCCGTGAGCATATTCTCTCTTAATGGTAAATGATAGCTTAGAAGTCTGCGTGCTAATTATGTTTGTTGTGTTGTCCAGCATTTACATGTTGGAATAGAGAAGAATATGTCCATAGAAGTGTTTGCATGCTCTTGGTCATAATAGGTGTTGGGCCTCGGGACAGAAGGGCATAATTCATGTAGAATTCTTCCTAAGTATGTAAGAAGAGGGTAAAGAAGAATAAGAAGGAGTTGTGACAGAAGGAACAACATCAAAGGAAATAGAAGGATGATGTGACATAAGGAGGAGGATAAGGAGGAAGGCAAAGAGAAGGCGTGAGATGAGCAAGCTGCACCATTTTAGTAAGCTATGACAGAAGGACAACGAAACAGATGAGATGACATCGTGGAATATTTTCATAAGAAGGGATGCAGATAAGGTAACGGCTAGAAAGTGACAATAAGGCATAACACTGGGAAAGAACCTACCCTTAGAGATCGTGGGTATGAGCTCGATTGGAGTTGGCAGAAACCACACATGTAAAGGAATTTTTATAAGTCAGGTTGATAGTGCCTTTTTGGTTATGTATTGCTAGATTAGGAAAGATATCCTATTGGATGGAGATAGTAAGTCGATTGGGATAGCGACAGAGGCGGAGTCTGTTAGAGTCTGTATCGAGTCAGTATTGATTATGTAACAAGAATGTATGGGAGTTATATTGAGTCTATAATAAGGCTATAAAAGGAGTAACCCAAGCTGTAAATGGGTTAGCTAGTTCTTTCTTAGATGGTTTTTGGGTAGAGGGTTTTGAGCTGATTAGTTGATACAAAAATTTTGAGTAAGTCTCTAGACTCTTGGAAAAGACACTTGAGCTAGAATAGAGGTAGATATTTTTTGTTAATGACTCTGGATCGTTGAGTGCATCAGAGTAGTGGTTATGCAACTGAGTGCGTAGATATATAGAAAAGGTCGAGTCAATCCAAGTTGTGTGTGGATCGCTAAGTAGGAGTAGATTAGAGTAATAAAGATAGAGAAGATCAAAGAGTATGAGAGGGGGGAGAAGTATGTAGAGATAGAAGAGAATATATTGAACATAGTCTGTATCTTTATTTGCAGACAAAAGGTGCATCTATTTCCTCATGCCAATGCCAGATGAAGAGCACCTTGTGGTTTTTGCCCGAATGGGTTTCCACATTACATGTTGTGTGTATGTGTGAATGTTCAGTAGCTTAGATAAATGCATATTTACTATGTTTAATGATTGATTGGTTATTGTGTTATAAATGGATAAATGTATGAATGTCTCATTTCAGTAATGAATATGTCTGTGATATCTATTCACTGTGAGTTTGCATAAGATTGCATAAGTAAGGGTGAATCACACTTCAGTGATGATATATAATGTGCAAACTGACAAACCACCTTCTTGTTCTTCGTTGGAAACCTTGGCGCAGAGACAAGGACCTAAAACACCCTCCCGCACAAACTACGAAAATGTGGTTATGGCAGTTTCCCATAAAACTAAGATATCTCGGGTGAGATGGCATCTGTGTCGCAGGTACTACCAGCTCGACTCTGCTCCGTCGGGCCAATATCTTGGGATTTGTTCTTTAACCTAGGTCCAATGAGAGAGGGAAGAGGAGAAAAATACAACAAATGGTTCCATTGTCGGGACCCTAAAGTGTTGTGGCGAGGGATATGTTCTGGCATCCCACAAAACCGAAGATCCAAGACTAGGTGGATTCAAAGAGCTAGAGTTTGTAGGAGAAGAAAGCAAAGGAACAAGGTGGAACCCAACAGTCTGGTTGGGTCGGTACATCTATTCAAACATTTATGAGAGTTTATTTTCTGATTTCCCTATCGTATTGTATGAGTGGTTGTCTAAGTTGGAAACCCAACAAAATAATTTTCAAGGAGGAGAACCAAAAGAGTGGGCTCCATTCTTGATTGAGCGACTGAAAAGAATCAACAACCCTATATCAAGGGTTGTTGACTTCTAGGTAGACAATATCATAGAAGGATATATCACTGAGTTCATTGTTGATACAATAACCTCATACAGTGAGACCGAGCAATTTTTTTTTAAGGACTATGCAGTCGATATCTCTCATCTTTGAAGACGTGGATAAAAATGCTTATATGTGAAAAGGGAATTCTACAAATGATAGACTGAATAGAAAAGGGTGGTTATGTCTCAACAGAACCCTACAGTGAGATGTTCCCAGGAGAAAGTGTAACTGAACTAGAACCGGGAGTTTTGAGAAGCAGAAGAAGATTTAGGTCTAGCAAAAGACGAAAAACTTAGTTCGGACGATGGAGTTGCATCATAGAGAAAAAAGAAGAAGGATATGAGTTTACATTGCACCTATACAAAGTCCCTTGTGATGATATCAGAAGGCGATGAAGAGTCCGAGGAGTCGACTTAAGTTTCAGAACAAGAAAGTGTACACAAATCACCCACAGTACTAGAGCTAAGATCGTGAGACCTATCTCCAGGTATTTCTGTAAATACAAGTAGTACTAATGCTGTAAATAGCGGACAAGGAAGTTCGACTAGTCTAAATTTTGTACTGACTGTACCAACAGTCAATACAACACCGATCAATCCAATGTCTGGAACTGACATTAAGCTCCCAATATTCAATGGGAACGGGATGGAAGACCCAGAGCAGCATTGGTTTCTATGTGACGCTATCTAGATTGTACGACAAATCCAGCATGAGAATGCCAAGAAAGAACAGTTGATCACGACTCTACGAGGTCGTGCACTAGACTTATATATGAAGTTTTCCATAGTACCAATAGGAGTGGTCCCAAATACATTCAACAAGATTCGACTCAGGTTGAATAATGAGTCTAAGAAAGCAATATCTGAATCCCAACACATCACCGATATCAAGGAGATGAAGCGACTACCAGAAAAATCTGTTCTGGATTTTGACCATAGATTTAAGACATTAATAGCCAAAGTGAGTTTCCAAATGTTGGATGTGCAACACAAGGACTGGTTCATTATTGCCTTGTTGCCACACATCCGAACATCGTTGATGCAATGGAAACTTGTGTCGTAGACAAAGGTTATGGAGATAGAAATGATGTTAGAATCTTCGCCAATTGGAGACACTGGCTTGGGAATGATGCAAATTCAGTCACAGTTGGCCAATCTTACGGTGCAGCTCCAAGATATCAAAAGAGGCAAGGAAGTTCAAGAGGAACTACGGTGTACACAATGCAAAATAGATGGACACCATAAAGATAATTTCTAGGCGCTCGTGAGCTATGTTGCAATAGGTGCACTGAACTCATTACACACCTAAGGAATGCCTTGGTGTAGAGTGTGCCAAACTAAAGGTCACAAGTCCGAAGAATGTCTATACTTACAGAAGATTGTAAGTGAATCCGCTAGTATGTATTGTAAATTTCGTAGATCTGTAGGTCATGATGAAAAGGACTGCAAAGCACTTCAACTGCAGTAAGAGAAAACCATGGATACCTACCTAATGAAGAATGATGAACAAATGAAATCTAAACAAGCATAGCCTTAGTACCAACATGTGCAGTTTCAACAACAACAATATCCTCAACTGCAATACGATCCAAATTAGTATCCTCAACAACAACAATACCCTCCACAAATGGGAGGTGGGAACTTTAGAGGTATAGGACAACAACAAGGAGGAGGATTTGTTCGAGGAAGAGGCCAAGTTATATGTTATAATTATGGACAGCCATGACAATTTTCTTGATATTGTCAAAGTCATGCGAACATTTGTACATATTGTAAAGCATTTGATCACACCGTCGAACAATGTCCGCAGCTTATTGCCAAATGGTAGGCTAGAATTGGCATTAACCCTAAACCAATGTAGAATCCAAATACAAACCCCAATACGAATATTCAAATGATTTACGATATCTGGACAAGTGAGAGTTATCCTCGAAATATTTGAACAACTAATCAGAAGGCCACCCACTAAAAAGGTTAGTAAGCTCAAAGACTTTTTCAAAAGTTTTTTAGTACTAATCCATGATAAAGATGTTGCCGCATAATTGACAGCACTCATAGAAGACATCACTGAAGACCTACGACCTAAGAAAAGAGTCAATCATATCAGGAGAAAAGTGAAGACAGACCAAGAACTGCGAATGACTTCGCAGATAGAAGATTATGATATGGACTATATCATACTAGACTTGGGCTCGGATGTCAATATATTGACAAGATAGACATGGGAGAGCATGAACAAGCCACGAATGGACTAGTCTCCTATTCAGTTAAGGCTTGCAAACTAGTCGAAGGTGCTACCAATTGGTAGAATATCCCAAGTACCTGTAGAAGTTGAAGGCTTAAGGATATATGCCGACTTCAAAGTTATTGAAATTGTTGATGACACAAACCCCTATCATGCGCTTCTAGGGATTGATGTAGAAATAGATAACCAAACTATTATAAAATTCAAGAAAAGTATCTTGTCTTTTGAAGATTCTGAAAAACGAGTGGTTGCACCCATTAATCCCCTTGAAGGGAATTGATATCCCAATCCTATGCATAGCGAAGGGAAAGAAAATTATCTGGAGCAGATGTATAACATTATGTTTTCGAAGGAAGATTATATTAACCCTACAGCTGATTGAAACCTGAGTTGGCGGAGTGTAAGATTGTGCACGTCTGACTCAGGCGAAGCCCTAGAAAATTGGCAGAACAAGATGCATATAGTTTCCATGAACAAGTGTGCGATGATTACAAGATTTGTTCGAAGGGTAGGAGCCGAAGCAATGATGCTACCTATGTATGAAGGATTTCCTAACCTTGCATCCTTCTTCAAATAATTTGAATAAAAGGTCACAGAATCACATCGATTGTCCACTTTGGACTATGTGCTAAAAGCTATGCCCGCTAGATGGTGGGGTACACATAAAAAATCTGTCTCTGAATGGCCACAATGTAGAAGACTAATGGAGATCATATTTGGAGAAGAGGTCATTTATGCTAATAAAAAATATACAAGATTTTTAGTTCCTAGAAACATATTGAACATTGTCGCATAGTTTGGCAGGCATATCCATGACAAGAATGGGTTCACCGATTCATCTACACCTTGGAAATGGTGCCAAGAAGTTGGTACACCTCAGAAGAGCTGCGACGAGGAACCATCGAGTGGGAAAGTTTAACTGTAAAATTTACCCAGACATTTAAATTTACAAGTGAACATCCAACAGTCGATGTTGTGCTAGAGGTAATAAAGGAGAAGATCTTTGAAGAGATACCCGTTGCAGACACATACCTCCATCAATACAACATAACTATGTATAACTACACAGCGTGGTATAATATCATGAAGGATTCGAGGGATAGAGACCCAGTCACCATAATCTCCATGTGTCAGAAGGAATGTGCGAAGTGGAAAGAGATCACACGTGTGAAAATACACGGAACCCTATTAGATAGGACCTAAAAGAAAAAGGGGAAGAAACTGGCAGCGATCTTTTTGTGTACCAACCCTCTTGTTAACAATAACTACCAATTCAGGGATAGGAAAGTAGTGGTATAGTGCAAAAATATTTTATCTAAGAGCCGCGGTATGCCCATGCCATGAAAAGGACGGATTCCTTTTGAAAAAATTAATTGTGCGTACGAAGAATGTCTAGCATCAATTAGGGTAGTTTTCAAGCCTCACTATCCTTACCTTGCTCCTTGCATACCGAAGAGAAACACTGTTATTGTGTAGACCCTGCAGTAACTGACTGGTGAGGTTATATTATGGTCATCTCTCTCTATAACACAAGCTCAGTTGCATCTGATTCTATATCACCCACCCCGATAATGGAAGATGCTTCTGGTTATATCCCACCGCCAATGGGCCTTGCTAATGACCAAACCACTCCCGGAGTCCAGTCAAAGGCCACTAAACCAATTCAAAAGGAAAGACCAAGCCTATCAGTGACTCAGCAGGAGAAGCGCACTAGCACTAGAAAGAAGAAGGGAAGAGAAATAACACCCCCAGAGGCAACCCCACCAGTAGAGGATTTTGAGACACGAAATTTGTTTCTAGCATATGTCCCACCCCAATGCAGAAATGCACTAGAAGTTGCAATCCCAAAGAATGGAAAGACTCTGCTGATAGTGTCGTAAGTACCAGAGGGTGTGAAGGTAGTAAACGATATTCTACCCAAAGTGAAAAGGTTATTTTACAGTGATCATGACACTAAGACACAACCAACCTTAGACCGCAATAACTATATGGAAATTGTGCAAGACACACTGGAGGTGCCTCAAAGATATGTTGCAAAAGAATGGAATACAAAACTAGAGAAGTCTAGCATATTATCATTGTTGTATATGCCACATTTTGGGTGCGATACACAAATTAACACCCGTGTTAAGAAATCTACTTCTACTTTTCCATAACGGGGTACTGTTGTTAGGAAAACCTATACCCGTGACTATTGATCTCATCGCTTCCATCACCAGCCTGCCAGCTACTGGAATGGACCCAGTACCACTGCTAAAAAATGATCAAGAGGCAGCTATAGCTAAGCGGATGATTGAAAATTTTGGTGTACAAAGAAGTAAAATAGGGTTTTTGATTCTTACCATTAATAACCCCACTTTTATCTTTGTTGTTAAAGTATTAGCATCCAAGTTACTCCTCAAAATGCATCCAGACTAGTGTACGATGGGAGCAATTTTGCTCGCAGACCTCTGCGCGGAAGGAACTCAGATCAATTGGTATCAATTCTTGTTAACTGAGTTTGTTCAAGACGCCACTAATGCATAGGAAAGGGGATGGGCGTTCCACTATTCGTGGTTGTTAATTTTAATCTCATTCATTGCATGGTCTGAACTAGAACACTATTAAGGGGTTAACCTGTAGGTACTGTGTCAAGGGGCGAAGTATCAAAACCTCTGGTATGAAAAGAAGCAAAAAGCATGACAAAAGGCGAGAAATATTGAATTATTTATGCATGCGGAAGCTATACGACATCAAGTAAGGAGCATGTCTAGGATAGATGCCGCCACAATCCAACAATTCTGCTCCATCGTTAAGTTTGAAGTTGGTCCACACAATGTTTACCTACAGCCACAATAGCAGTCACAGCAACCGAAGATACAAGACATGTTTATCATGACCGAGGACGAGGTCCAAGAAATTATTAATTAGTGGCCAAAAGAATGGCGTGCTTTAGTATCCGAAGAAAAAATCCAATAAAAAGAACAACATGACCAAGAAGAGGAGGAAAAAGAAGAAGAAGACCACCTGGAGTATTTACACTCTGACAAGAGTCACACCCCCTCAATACCAACATACCCAGAATCAGAACATGAGGAGGGGGAACCTTAGGAAGAACAAGTGCAGCCAAGAAGAACAAAGAAGAATATGAAAGCCAACTGAGCTGAAAACACTATTAGCTTGGATAGTGATGATATGAAACTCATGACTGAAGCAATCACCCAAGCAGCGTAATCTAGTTTCAAGTCTATAGAGGAATGGAAAGAGGAGCTTCCAGGTACAGTCACTGACCTTCTTAAGGCTCTTTGTAAAGAAGTGGAAGAAGTTAAGATTTCTATTGATCATCCAAGTGAAACAACAGACTCCCAATATCCATATGAAACATATGAATGGAGAAAACTGTAGCCTCTGTTCCAACCCTACCGATAATGATATAGGTCTCTAAAGCTTGTTAAGTGTGGCACCCCAAAATCTAATCTTGAATTCCAGGACCAAAGGACACCCGGCACACCTTTAGAAATGCTGAATCAAATAAGAGATGCAACTAATCAAGATGCGAAAGAAATAGAAGATGCTAAGAAATCATGTGTTAAGGTTGTGTACCAAGTTTCCCAATCTTGGGAAGCATTAATGGATGATGAACAATCACAGATTATTGAAAATGAGCTCACTGCGGTGGAAGAAAATATCACACATATGCGAAATGAGAAAAAGAAACTTCGCTTGAAACAGAAAAAGGTCAGGACAACAAAAATGTGCAGACTATAGCAGAAAACTACTGCGCTACGTGCACAACAACAACAATGCAAGGAAAAGGTAGAGGAGTTACAAGCAGAAGAAGAAAGGGTCACAGGGATAATTCATCCTGTGCACTAGAAGGTGCACGAGGTAGCAACCTTGGTAGAAAGTAACATTCTGAAACACATCAGTAACAACCTGGTGGAGCACATGCAAAAAATAGAAGAAGTGTGCACCAAAACAGAGAAGTTGCTGAAAATTGTGGAGGATTTTTAGAACAAAATCAGCGCAACTTAGTTTATTGATCAGTAGCTCGCGTGGCTCGGGACGAGCGACATGTGAGTGTTGGGGTACTATTGGGCCTCAGGACAGAAAGGAAGTATTCATGTAGAATTCTTTATAAGTATGGAAGGAGAGGGTAAAGAAGAAGAAAAAGGAGCTACGACAAAAGGAACAACATCAAAGGAAAGAGAAGGATGTTGCAACATAAGAAGGAAGATAAGGAGGAAGGAAAAGAGAAGGCGTGGGATGAGGAAGTTACGCCAGTTTAGTAAGCTATGATGGGAGGACAGAGCGAGAGATGAGATGACATTGCAGAATATCCATAGAAGCAGGCACGCAAATAAGGTAACGACCATAAAGTGACAGTAAGGCATAACACTAAGAAAGAAACATCCCTTAGCGATCATGGGTATGAGATCGACTGGAGCTGACAGAAACCATACATGTAAAGGAATTTTTGTAAGTCATGCCGATAGCTCCTTTTTTGTTATGTATTGCTAGTTTAGGAAAGACATCCTGTTGGATGAAGATAGTAAGTCGGCTAGGATAATGATGGAAGATGAGTCTGTTAGAGTCTGTATCGAGTCAGTATTGAGTCTGTAACATGCATGTATGGGAGTTATATCGAGTCTGTAATAAGGCTATACAAGGATGAATCCAAGCTGTAAATGGGTTAGCTAGTTCTTTCTTTGATGGTTTTTGGGTAGATGGTTTTGAGTTGATTAGTTGATACAACAATTTTGAGTAAGTCTCTAGGCTCTTGGGAAAGACGCCTGAGCTAGAATAGAGGTAGATAGTTTTGGATAATGACTTTGGATCACTGAGTGCATTAGAGTAGTGGTTCTGTAGCTGAGTGCATAGACAGATACAAAAGTTCGAGTCGATCTAGGCTATGTGCAGATCGCTAAGTAAGAGTATAGTAGAGTCATAAAGGATAAAGAAGATGAGAGAGCATGAGAGGGAGGAGAAGTTTGTAAAGATAGAAGAGAAGATCTTGCACATAGTTTGTAGCTTTATGTTCAGACAAAAAGTGCATCTATCTCCTCATGCAAATGCAAGATGAAGAACACATTGTGGTTTTTTCCCATATGTGTTTCCACGTTACATGCTATGTATATGTGTGAATGTTGAGTAGCTTAGATAAGTGCATATTTACTGTGTTTAATGATTAATTGGTTATTGTGTTATAAATAGATAAATGTATGAATGCCACATTTTAGTAATGAATATCTCAGTGATGTATGTTCACTATGCGTTTGCGTAAGATTGCATAAATAAGGGTGAATCATACTTCAGTGTTGATATATAACATGCAAACCACAAACCCACCTTCTTGGTATTGGTTGGAAACATTGGTGCAAAGCCAAGGACCTAAAATACCCTCCCGCAAAAACTGCGAAAACGTGGTTTTGGCAGTTACCCATAAAAATGATATATCTCGAGTGAGATGACATCTGTGTCGTAGGTGTCGTCGGCTGGGCTCTGCTTAGTCGGGTCGATATCTTGAGTTTTGTTGTACTGACAAAAAAGGGGATGAAATTGGGTCCAGTCAGAGAGGGAAGAGGAGAAAAATTCAACAAATGGTTCTGTTGAAGGGACCCTAAAGTGTTGTGGTGAGGGATATGTTTTGGCATCCCACAAAACTGGAGATCCAAGATTAAGTGAATTTCAAAGAGATAGAGTTTGCACGAGAAGAAAGGAAAGGAACACGGTGGAACCCAATAGAATCGTTGGGACGGTACATCTATTCAAACATTTACAAGAGTTTCTTTTCTGAGTTCCCTATCATATTGTATGAGTGGTTGTCTAAGTTGTCAACCCAACAAGAGAATTTTCAAGGAGGAGAACCGAAAGAGTGGACTCCATTCTTGATTGAGCGGCTCAAAAGAATCAACAACCCTATATCAATGGATATGGACTTCTGGGTAGACAGTATCATACAAGGATATATCACTGAGTTTGTTGTTGATACAATAACCTCATACAGTGAGGCCAAGCAAAAACAATTTCAAGGACCACGTAGTCAATATCTCTCATCTTTGAAGACATGAATAAAAATGCTTATATGTGAAAAAGGAATTCTATGAATGATAGTCTGAATAAAAAAGGGTGGATATGTATCAGCAGAACCCTACAGTGAGATGTTCCAGGGAGAAAGTTGAACTGAACTAAAACCAGGATTTTTGAGAAGCGGAAGAAGATTCAGGTTCGACAAAAGATGAAAAACTCTGTTTGGATGAGGGAGTTGCAGCATAGAGAAAGAAGAATAAGGATACGAGTTTACATCGTACCTAGACAAAGGCTCTTCTGATAAGGAAGAGGAGTAATGGTCGATCTCAGAAGGCGACGAAGATTCGGAGGTGTCAACTGAAGCTCCAGAATAAGAACGTGTACACAACTCGCCTACAGTACCAGAGGTAAGATCACAAGACCTATCTCCAAGTATTTATGTAAATATGAGTAGTACTAACGCTGTAAATAGTAGACAAGTAAGTCCGACTAGAGAAAATTTTGGCCCGACTATACCAGCAGTCAATATAGCAACATTCAATCCAATGGCTGGAACTGACATTAAGCTCCCAATATTCAATGGAAATGGGCTGGAAGGCCCAAAGTAGCATTGGTTTTTGTGTGACGTTGTCTGGACTTTACGATAGATCTAGGATGAGAATGCCAAGAAATAACAATTGATCACAACGCTATGATGTCATGCGCTAAACTAGCATATGAAGTTTTCCATAGTACCAATAAGAGTACTCCCAAAGACACCTAATGAGATTCTACTAGGGTTGATTGATGAATTTAAGAAACTGAAATCTAAATCCCAATGCATCGCCGAGATCAAGGAGATCAAGCAGCTACCGAAAGACTCTATTTGGGATTTTGACCAGATATTTAAGACATTAATGGTCAAAGTGATTTTCCAAATGTCGGATGTGCAACACAAGGAATGGTTCATTGCTGCCTTGTTGCCACATATCCGAACACCGTTGATGTAATAGAAACTCATGTCGCAGACAGAGGCTCTGGATACAGCAATGAAGTTAGAAGCTTCACTAGTTGGAGACACTGGCTCGGGAATGATGCATATTCAGTCGCAGCTGGCCAATATTAACTTGCAGCTCTAAGATATCAAAAGAGGAAAGGAATTTCAGGAGGAACTATGGTGTACAAGATGTAGAACAAATGGACACCATAAAGATAATTTTCCAACGTTGTTGAATTATGCAACAACAGGTACGCCAAACCCATTAAACAGCCAAGGAATTCCTTGTTGTAGAGTATGCCATACTAGAGGTCAAAAGTCCAAATAATTTCTGTACTTACATAAGATTGTAAGTGCACCTGCTAGTCTGTATTGTAAATTTTGGAGATCAGTAGGTCATGATGAAAAGGACTGCAAAGAACTTTAGTTGCTGCAAGAGAAAACCATGGATACTTGCCTAATGATGAATGATGAACAAATGCAATTTGAATGAGCACAGGCTCAGTATTAGTCTGCACAGTTTCAACAACAACAATATCCTCAACAATAACAATACCCTCCGCAAAGGGGGGGTGGGAACTTTAGAGTTGGAGGATAGAAACAATGAGGAGGATTTGGTCGAGGAAGAGGGAAAATTGTATGTTACAATTGTGGGCATCCAGGACACTTTGCCCAACAATGTCAAAGTCCTGCAAAAAATTGTACATATTGTAAAGAATTTGATCACACTGTCGAACAGTGTCTACAGCTTATTGAAAAATGGCAGGATAGAACTATCGTTAACCCCAACCCGGTGCAGGATCCGAATGCAAGCACCAATCTGAATATTCAAATGATTTCTTTCGATCCAATACAACCCAACCTTGTTGTAGTCATGCGAGGAGGTGCCGCGACAGGAGCAGACCAAAATACACTGCAAGTGTGACCTGCGACACAAATGAAAGCTTCTCTAGATATTTAACAAGAGAAGGAAGTCTTCTTCAAGGTGAAACAAGACTTTGTTGATACCAATCAACCATCAACATCTGGAAAAGTGATAGCTATGCCTGAAATATTTGAACAACTAATCAGAAGCCCACCCACTAAAAAGGTTAGTAAGATCAAAGAATTTTTCAAAAGTTGTTTAGCACTAATCCATGATAAAGATGTTCTCACAGAATTGACAACTCTCATAGAAGACACCACAGAAGACCTGTGACCTGAGAAAAGAGTCAATCATATCGGGAGAAAAGTGAAGACATGTTGAGAACTGCAAATGACTGCGCATATAGGAGATTATGATATGGACTATATCATACTAAATTTGGGCTCGAATGTCAATATATTTAAAAGACAGGCATGGGAGAGCATGAACAAGATGCGACTAGACTATTCTCCTATTTAGTTAAATCTTGAAAACCAATCGAAGGTGCTACCAATTGGTATACTATCCCAAGTACCTATGGATGTCAAAGGCTTAAATACATATGCCAACTTCGAAGTTATTGACATTATTGATGACACAAACCCTTATCCTGTGCTTCTATTGATTGGTTGGGCAATAGATAACCAAACTATTATAAACTTCAAGAAAATATCTTGTCTTTCCAATATTCTAAAATAAAAGTGGTTGCACCCATTGATCCCCTTGAAGGACAATGATATGTCGAACCTGTGCATAGCGAAGGGAAAAAAAAAATATCTGGACTAGATGTATAGCATTATGTCTTCGAAGGAATATTATATTAACCCCACAACTAATGGAAACCTGAGTTGGCATAGTGTAAGATCATGCATGTCTGAATCAGGAGAAGCCCTAGAAAATTGAAAGAACAAGCGGCATGAAGTCTCCATGCGCAGGTCTACGAGAATTACAAGAGTTTTTTGAAGGGTAGGAGACGAAGCAAGCGCGCTGCCTACATATGAAGGATTACCTAACCTTGCATCCTTCTAGAATAATTCGAAGAAAAGGTCATAGAATCACATCGATTGTCCGCTTTGGACTATGTACTGAAAGCTACGCCCACTAGATGGTGGGGTAAACATAAACAATCTATCTCTGAATGACCGCAATGTAGAAGAGTAATGGAGATCAGATTTGGAGAAGAGGTCATTTATGCTAATAAAAAATATACAGGATTGTCAGATCCTAGAAAACATAGTGAGCATTGTCGCATAGTTTGGAAAGCATGTCTGCGACAAGAATGGGTTCAACGATTCATCCACACCTTGGAAATGGTGCCAAGAATTTGGTACACCTCAGAAGAGCTGCGAGGAGGAACCATCGAGTGGGAAAGTTTAACTATAAAATTTACCCATACATTTGAATTTACAAGTGAACATGCAACAGTCAATGCTGTGCTACAGGTAATAAAGGAGAAGATCTTTGAAGAGATACATGTTGAGGACACAGGCCTCCATCAATATAGCATAACTAGGCATAACTACACGATGTGGTATAATATCATGAAGGATCCAAGGGATAGTGACCTAGTCGCCATAATCTCTGTTTGTCAGAAGGAATGTGCGAAGTGGAAAGAGATCACATGTGTGAAAATACACGGCAACCTATTAGATATGACATAAAAAAGGGAAGAAACTAACAAAGATATTTTTGCATACCATCCCTCTTGTTAACAATAACTACCAATTCAGTGACAAGATAGTAGTAGTATAAGGAAAAAATATTTGATTTAAGAGCCGCGGTACGCCCATGCAAAGAAAAGGATGGATTCCTTTCAGAAAATTTAATTGTGCGTACGAATTATGTCTAGCATTAGTTAGTGTATTTTTCAAGCCTCACTACTCTGACCTCTCTCCTTGCATACCGAATAAAAACACTGTTATTGTGTCAACCCCAATGCAACGGACTGGTGAGGTTATAGTATGGTCATCTCTGTCTCTAGCACAAGCACAGTTACATCCGAGTCTGTATCACCCACCTCGATAATGGAAGATGTTGTTTGGTATATGACACCACTAATGGGCCTTGTTAATGAGAAAACCACTCCCGGTGTCTAGTTGAAGGCCACTAAAACTATTTGAAAGGAAATACCAAGCCCACCAGTCACTCAACAGGAGAAACACACTAGCACCGAAAAGCGGAAGGGAAGAGCAGTAACACCCCTGGAGGAAACCCCACCAGCATAGGATTTTGAGACACGAAATTTGTTTCCACTGTATGTCCCACCCTGATGCAAAAATGCACCAGAAGTTGCAATCCCAAAAAATGGATAGACTCCGGTGATAGTGTCGCTAGTACTAAAGGGTGTGAAGGTAGTAAAAGATATTCTACCCAAAGTGCAAAGTCTATTTTGCAGTGATCACGACACCAAGACGCAACTAGCGTTAGATCGCAATAACTATATGGACATTGTGCAAGACACACCGGAGGTGCCTCAAAGATATGTTGCAAAGGAATGGGCTACAAAACTGGAGAAGTCTGACATATTATCGGTTTTGTATATGCCACATTTTGGGTACGGTACACAAATTAACACCTGTGTTAACAAGTTAATTATAATTTTCCATAACAGGGTTATCTAGTTAGGAAAACCTATACTCGTGACTGTTGAGCTCATTTCTGCGATCACAAGCCTGCTAGCTACTGGAATGGACCCAACACCACTACTAAAAAATGATTAAGAGGCAGCCATAGCTAAGCTGATGAAGGAAAATTTTGGCGTACAATGAAGTAAAAGAGGATTTTTTTTCGTACCATTAATAACCCCACTGTTATCTTTGTTGTTAAAGTATTAGCATCCAAGTTACTTCATAAAATGTGTCGAGACCAGTGTATAGAGGGATAAATTGCGATCGCAGACCTCTGTGCAGATGGAACTCAAATCAATTGGTGTCAATTCTTGTTGAATGATCTTGTTCAAGACTCCATTGATGCACAAGAAAGGGGCTAGGTGTTCCACTATTCATGGTTATTAATTTTAATCTCATTCATTGCATGGTCTGAACCAGAACACTATCAAGGAATTAAAATACATGTATTGTGTCAAGGAGTGAAGTAGCAGAACCTCTGGTACGAAAACAAGAAAAAAAATGACACCCGGAGAGCAATATTAAATTCTTTATGCATGCAGAGTCTATATGATAGTAGGTAAGGATAATTTCCAGGCTAGATGCCGCCATAGTCCAAAAATTTTGCTCCATCGTTAAGTTTGAATTTGGTCTGCACAATGTTTACCTACAGTAGTGACAACAGCTGCAGAAACCGAAGATACAATCCAAGTTTATCATGACCCAATAAGAGGTCCAAGAAATTATTAATCAGTGTCCAAAAGAATGGTGTGTTCCATTATCTGAAGAAAAAATCCAACAGGAAGATCACTAAGACAAAGAAGAGGAGGAAAACAAAGAATAATACCACCTAGAGGATTTACACTTTGACTAGAGTCACACCCCCTCAATACCAATAAACCCAAAATCGGAACATGAGGAGGGGGAACGTCAAGAAGAACAAGTGCAGCCAAAAGAAAAAAGAAGAAGATGAAAGCTGATCGAACTGCAAACATTGTTAGCTTGGGCAATTATGATATGAAACTCATGACTTAAGCAATCAATGAAGCAACACAATCTAGTTTCAAGTCTATAGAGGAATGACAAGAGGAACTTTCAGGTACAGTCACTGACCTTCATAAGGTTCTTTGTAAAGCAGTGGAAGAAGTTAATATTGAGGTTGATGGTCCAAGTGCAGCAACGGACTCCCAAGCTCCACCCAAGACATCACGAATGGAGCAAACTATAGCCTCTGCACCAACCCTGTCAATAACGGTACATGTCTTTAAATATGTTGTTAAGTGTGGAACCTTGGAATCTAATCTTGATTTCCAGGATACAGATTAGCTTATTATATATTTTTCAACTATGCATATGAATGCAGTGTATGCTTTACAAAATTTTGTTAATGCAAAAATAAGGCTACGCGAGTGCCACCTATCTGCAAAGGTAAAGGCTGCACATCAAGACATCATGAAACTAAAAAGTGAAATTCAAGAGGCTGAACAAAAGAAACTAGAGTCGGGTAGTAACTTTCATAGAATCAGTGAAGTAGTCGCCTTAGCTTGTAGCAGATTTCAAGAAGCGGGAATAACACCGGAAATGGCCCCAGATTCCAAAATAGCACAATTAGTGCACGGGGACTTCACTCAATGAACCTCTCACATAGCACGTTCAATCATGGAATATTAAAGAATACCCTTAATTTCTTTAGTTATTGGTCTAAACTCCTTTTGTTGAAACCCCCTCCCAATAACTAAAACCTCTCCACCACCCTTTTCTATACCCTAATACTTATAAACCCCCCTACACCCCAGCATAAGCCCTTCATCTCCCCAAATACCTGCAATATATTGGCCTGATTTTTAAGAAATTTAAAACCCACAATATGAACTAACGTGCTAGGATATTTGTTAACTAGTAAATCCCTTGTGAGTTAGTGGAATTAGTGACAAACCTTAAGAAAAAAATAGTGCAGTTAGAGGAGCAAAGAACACCCAACACACCTCCAGAAGTGCTAGTACAAAGAAGAGACACAACTACTCAGGCTACGAGAGAAATAGAAGATGCCAAGAAAGCATGTGGTAAGGCTGTGGACCAAGTTTCCCAGACTTGGGAAGCCTTAATGGACGATGAGAAATCACAGAGGATTGCAAATGAGCTCACTACGGTGGAAGCAAATATCATGCAGATGTGAAATTAGATAAATTAGCTACCTTTGGAACAGAAAAAGGTCAGGACAACAAAAATGTGTAGACTACAGCAACAAACTACTATGCTACGCACACAGTAGCAGCAGTGCGATGAAAAGTTAAAGGAATTACAAGTAGAAGCAGAAAGGGTCACAGGGATAATTCATCATGTGCATCAGAAGGTGCACGAGGTAGCGGCCTCAAGAAAAAGTAACATGCCATAACACGTCAGTTCCAACCTGGTGGAGCAAATGCAAAAAATAGAAGAATAAGTGCACGCCGAAACAGATAAGTTGCTAAAAATTGTGGAGGAATTTCATAACAAAATCAGCGTAACTCATTTTATGGATCAGTAGCTTGCGTGGCTCGAGATGAGCCACAGGTGAGTGTTGGGGGCCTGTTGGGCCTCAGGATAGAAGGGAAGAATTCATGTAGAATTCTTCCTAAGTATGGAAGAAGAGGTTAAAGAAGAAGAAGAAGGAGATGAGACATAAGGAACAACATCAAAGGAAAGAGAAGGATGCTACGACAAAAGAATGAAGATAAGGAGGAAGGAAAAGAGAAGGCGCAGGACAAGGAAATTGCACCAGTTTAGTAAGCTAGGACGGAAGGACAGAGCAAGAGAGGAGATGACATGGGAGAATATTCGCAGAAGCAGGAGTGCATATAAGGCAACGACCAAAAAGTGACAATAAGGCATAACACTGAGAAAGAAAAATACCTTAGTGATTGTGGGTATGAGCTCGGTTGGAACCGACAGAAACCACACGCATAAATGAATTTTTGTAAGCCAGGACGATAACATATTTTTGGTTATGTATTGCTATATTAGGAAAGACATCTTGTTGGCTGAAGATAGTAAGCTGACTATGATAGCGACGGAAGCTGAGTCTATTAGAGTTTGTATTGAGTCAGTATTGAGTCTGCAACAAGCATGCATGGGAGTTATATCGAGTCTATACTAAGGCTATAAAAGGAGGAACCCAAGCTATAAATGGGTTAGCTTGTTCTTGCTTAGATGGTTTTGAGTTGATTAGTCGATACAACAATTTTGAGTAAGTCTCTAGAATCTTGGAAAAGACGCTTGAGCTAGAATAGAGGTAGATAGTTTTGGTTAATGACTCTAGATCATTGAGTGCATCAGAGTGGTGGTTATGCAACTGAGTGAGCAGACATATAGAAAAGGTCAAGTCAATCCAGGCTGTGTGCGAATCGCTAAGTAGGAGTAGAGTAGAGTGATAAAGATAGAGAAGATCAGAGAGCATGAGAGGGAGGAGAAGTCTATAGAGATAGAAGAGAATATCTTGAACAAAGTCTGTAGCTAGTATGTGCAGACAAAAGGTTCATCTATTTCCTCATGCCAATGCCAGATGAAGAGCACCTTGTGGTTTTTTCCCGAATGGGTTTCCACATTACATGTTGTGTATATGTGTGAATGTTGAGTAGCTTAAATAATTGCATATTTACTTTGTTTAATGATTGATTGGTTATTATGTTATAAATGGATAAATGTATGAATGCCACATTTCAGTAATGAATATGTCTTTGATGTATGTTTACTATGCGTTTGCTTAATATTGCATAAATAAGGGTGAATCATACTTCAGTGTTGATATATAATGTGCAAACCACCAACCCACCTCCACGGTCTTCATTTCGAAACCTTGGCACATAGACAAGGACCTAAAACACCCTCCCACACAAACTACAGAAACATGGTTATGGAAGTTACCCATAAAACTGAGATATCTCAAGTGAGACGACATTTGTGTCGCAGGTGCTTCCAGCTGGGCTCTGCGCCATTGGTCTGATATCTTGGGATTTGTTGTGCTGACCGAAAATGGGTTGAGCATGGATCTAGCGAGAGAGGGAAGAGGAGAAGAAGCCAACAATAAGTAATAGGATTGATACCTTTGATTTTCCATGTTTTCCAATAATTGTCTCAGTATAGTGGGGCTGAGTTCACATGAGGATGTAATGTTGTAACTATTTTATTCAGAGTTTCTATATGATAATGAGTTATCTGTTGTGCTTTGGGGCTACCCTTGGTGCGAAGATGGAGGAAAAACATCATTTTCCTTTAGACCTATATCTTCAATACCTCGTTAATATGATAACAGTAGCCTATGAAAGAGAGCACTGAAAACACAGAACAAATTGAAAGGCATATTTCTCCAATTCTCATTAGAAATCATGTGACAACACATGCATGGCTAGTATCTATGTTAGAAGATATGGGAAATGATAAGGGAAACACGAATAGAACAAGAAATAGGGTTAGATGGTTTCAAGAGATGAGAAAATTCAATCCCATCCCTCTAGTGTATATTATGAATATAAAGTTGATTGGAATTGTAGTAATGTAGTCTCAAAACAAGGAAAAGAACAATAAACAAAACAAAATGAGAAATGAGTCTTCTGACCATGTTTCTGGTAACATGGATGACCACAATCCTTTGGGAACAAAGATTTCTCGTGAAAAATAGATATCATGTACTGATTTAAAGTTTAAAATAATAAAGTTATCATCTCATACCCTCAATGTTGGTCTATCATAAACTGTAGAATTTTTTCCAGTTAACCCTACTGTAGAACTAAATAATGACGCAATAAAATCTAAATTAAGGAATCATTATTTTTTCATATGATGCACCAAAATTTAAGTTATTTTAGATTTGAAATTCAACACCATAATGAATGGCATTAGGAATGCAAGCAAGGAACAATGAGGAATGTACTATGAATTCATTAATTTGGTGGAAGGATCCGAGACCAGGTAGTGAGGATCAACATAGGCATAGTGAGGTTGATTTTGACATGACATTTTGGATAATGAAGGATTTGGGACTCTAGGTTCGGGTCATGAAAAATAGATTGGGATTTCGGCAAGAAGGGTAAAGAGGATGGTAAAATTTAGGGTTACATATATGTAAATATATGAAATTGCAGCAATGTAGACCTGCCTTTTGCAATAGCTAGATTTATATACAGAATGAGAGAGCTTATATTGATCCTAGAAATTTATATATTATATGTAACCTATATTCTTCCAAAAGAAGAAATGGAACATATAAAAATGAAAATAGGCTAGTGGAATTACTATTCAAACAAAAATGAGAAACAAATTTGCTATTAAGAAAATGTCTATAAACATAGTATTATTTAGTCTAAAGACTTTCAAAATATGGGGACACCTTGAAGATGACAGGGTAAATTATAAGAGGTTGAGGATTTTTTCACCAGGTTTCAGATCGCCTCTTTTCCCTACCATGAACATAAGCTTATTCTTTGGAAATGTGTTCCAATATTTTCTCGAAATTCTCATTTTTACTCCTAAAACCTCCATTCCAAATGCGAGTTAGAATCCTCTTCTAGGGTTGTGATTTTAAAGAATTTGCAGTATGAAAGGGTTGTGTGTTTTCAGTAACAACATTTTATATTTCAGATTGCACCATTTATATGCAAAATCCATAGCCTTCAAATGTGTAGTGTGTTTACTTGATACATCAAAATTATGAGGAATGTATACCTCTCTTATTATCTATAAATATTGTACATACATAATCACAATACACAAACTATGATATTATTTAGCTTGATTTCATATACCATACTTTTCCCTAAATTATGGCATAAAACTTGAAGATTTCAATGGTTTACATAGTTAACCCATTAAAATCATGGAACTTAAATTTTCTTCAAATTGAAATAAAAACATATATTTCGAATCCAACTAGAAATTACAAAAATAAAAACAATTTGCGTACTTTTTGATGCAAAAATAGTTACAGCAGATCCACAATTCATAATAGTCCAATTGTAAATAATATCAAATCCAAGCAAATTAATGAGATAAACCTTGACCTGCAATGTCATTAAATGTAGTGGATGGAGAAAAGAAAAGACCAATGTAAAAAAGACTTACATAAAGCTGGGTGGATATAATTTTGCAAGTTAAGATACTTGTATTATTGACATTTTAAAGACAACATAACAATGGAATTTTGAAAACACTGAAAGATGATGTGTGCCACATGATAATATAAGGAAATTTCCACCAATTATAAAGGACGAGGATAATATACAACAAGAAGGAAAAATAAATTTTGTTATACATTTAAAGCTCCAGTGCACAATCATAAAAAATGTTGCACACATATTCTTTAGGTTACATAAAGCTTAACAACCCACAACACTAAATAAATATCCAAGACCTAGCAAATTCAAGCGACTTGGGAAAGAAGTTATATAAAAAAATAGCTCAATAACGCATGTTAAATTAAAGGGAAAATTTATAACAATAATAAATCCACAACACGTGCAAAAGTAAAAGAATAGTTCTTTGCAATAATAACATTTTTGTGGGTGTGTTTGAATGTAATGTACCAAGCTTTTCCAAAGTCCAAGTCCAACTAGGAATCTTTAGCCTCAAGTTTTTCACTAAGATAAGTTTTGTAATTTTGGACAAAACATTAGGCATTGAGTTTAAAACAATTATCCACATGGTGGCATCCCCTGCATTTTCCTAGATTCCCTCTACCATCCCAAAAACAAAAGGATTGGTCATGGGAATCCTTAAGCCATCATTTATCATAAGGGATTAGTCTATAATAACTTAATAAGTTGAAAGTATATACCTTAGTATTCAGTTTGTGAGACAAGTTTTGTAATTTTGGACAAAACATTATGACTAAGTTTAAAACAATTATCCACAGGGACGCGTCCCTTGAATTTTCCGTAGATTCCCTCTACCATATCCAAAATGAAAGGACTAGTCACAAGCATCCTTGAGCCATCGTTTATCATAAAGGATCGGGATATAATAAGTTGAATTATATCTTAATCTGCATCCTCCAATTTTGCCACAAGCTTGTGTTCCTTTATTAGGAACTGAAAATTTGCTGCAAGGAGAATATGTATGTTGATTACAAATCAATAAAGGTAATATAATAACAAAAGCATTGTCATGTAAGGAGTGGATATGAACAATAGTAGAGTGATAATTAGTAGATGTTTGCAGATGGGGAATGTTCGGAATGAAACTACATATCCACCTTTTGTAAGTATCTGTTTATTTTTAAGTTCGACTATTCTCAATGAATTGTCAGTTTAATGGCAGATTTTAGTTTCAGCATGTAGAAGAAAAGCAAAAACCATGTCCTCCTGAAGTTTTAATTTTCAATAAGTCTTATTTCACCCTATCTATCTTAGGCAAGCTAATACAATGTTAGGGGTGAATTCTCTCATGTGTTATCCTATCTACAAATGTACTTGCAAATAATTCAGAATACAATTTTATGAATACTTGCAAATAATTTAGAATAATTCAAAACTTGAACCAAGGCTTGAAAATCAAAACCTCTTACACATGGATAGATATTATTCATCGTGAAGTGACCAAATCATGCCCCCTATTACATACATAATACTTATGCCATCTCTCTTTATCAAGTGTTCACATGATTGCAGTAAATCTACTTGATTATGGACTCCAATTATTTTGATCTAGAAGTATGATCATCATGAAGAGCATAAAAGAGTGAGATGGCTTAAATGCAGTCACATTTTTCTATATAAAATGATTTGAAATGCTATTAATATGTGCAGAGGAATGAGTGCATGGAGATATGTGATGAAACACGACCATTAATATGAGTGGAAGTGTAATAAAATCGCGGCATCCCAATCTTCATTTATTACA
>LPNX010970663.1:584159-629307 GCA_001517045.1 Pseudotsuga menziesii | reverse complement strand
TATATATATATTGAAGTAGCAAGAAACCTAATAAGCATAAGCAACAACACCAAAAATGAAGCATCAAGAAAAGTCATTTCTAGATAGGTGTTATGTATATGCAAAAACAATAGAGAGACTCATCACAATCAGTGGTTCTAGTTCTATAGGTATAATTGATCCTACAATACATACTACCAATATATTTATGTTTATTCATTCTAAAAGAACCATCCTTTGCAAGATCGATATTATACTAACTATTCTTCATTTTTGTATACATTATTATGATTCTATATATTGAAAAGTATGATAAAAGAACACAAAATATACAAAAGTATTGAGGTTGTTCCCCATTTTGAAATATTTTAACTTATTAAAAATTCACATTTCACCTTGCAATGTTCATAGAGATTATCATATTTGTGCCATGTCATCATACTAACAATATAAAAAATGTATTAAAAAATTAATATATAAAATATTTAATTAAACCACCCGCTTTTTAATTAAAAAATAAAATACTCCAAAATAAAAATACCTTGACTTTTTTATTCATTATTTTTTACCAATAAATAAGAAACACCACATATAAGAAAGAAGTTCCCCCATATATATATATAGGAAAACTTACAATTTTATTTCAATGACATCATAAGAACATTTCACACAAAATTCTCACTAAATGTTAGAGTCTTACTAAAATCTTACAAACAAGTGAATCCACTAAGTGAATGAGAAATGAGATTGCATTAACGAGTATATAAATTTCAAATAAGTGACACTTAACTTTTTTTTTAACCCACACTTTGAACTCTAGCATTGAGACTCAAAGATATGAACGCCTAAATGGCAATCATTGATATAGATACATAATGCTCATTGTCTACCCTAACAATTGGCATACCGAATTACCCCTTCAACAAGTACGAATTACATTAATATTCAAGAAACAGGAAGTAAAACATTGACTTAATCAAAGTATTGACTTCATCAAAGTAAAACGGCTTACTACTTAATTAATGGTGCAAATTGAAATACATTAATAGTAAAAATTGTGAACTCACTTACATTCAAAGAACACCATGTACCTGAAATTCAAAGAACATATATCGGTAGGAAACAAAGACTTACTTGAACATCGTAAATTTCTTTTCAATTCTATCCATTCCAATAGCTGCGCAGCTATCGTCCTGTTCGCTTCCATTCTATCTATTCCAATAGCTGAGCACTTTCTTTAAATTAGTGATAAGACAACTATACTCTAAAAAGAGTTGGATAACCTGGAAGACTACATTCCTCAAACTCAAAATAGCACAAATCGATCCTCATAAAAAGTTCGAAGTACCATAAAACACCATTGAGGGTTTATATAAATCATGGGAGTATCACTTGGCTTTCTGGCGTTCATGAAAACGGTAATATTCAAACCCATCTAAAACATTTGTGTATTATAATCACACGTTTGGGATGGAAGTCTGTTTTCTCCGAACGCTTGACTGACAGTCATGCGTTTGGCATGAGTAGCTGCCCCCAGAAAGTAGGATAAAAATGAATCAAATGACCCACTTTCCGGCGTATTTTCGACCCCTTTTCGACTTGAAGCCGGCGGCCAATCTGTTCTGGACGTCAGAAACGTTCCTGCTCGCAGATCACAACGGTTTGGGGTCTCTGAATCAACGCGTGAGGTCGAAAAGTGAAAAACGCTCTGGAGATCGGAACGCTGCAGAATTTCGGAGAAGGGATAGAGTTGCAGCGGCATTTTTTCGTAGAGAGAAGTGTTTTTACAAGGTACAAGGAGATGGAGTTTATATGGAAGAGAGAGTTGAAATGTTAAATTAAAAATCAATAAAAAAACATTTTTTTATAATATTTCCAATAAAGTTCAAAACCAAAACTATATTTAAATATAATAAAACTTAATGTTTCAAACCAAACCAAAACTATATTTAAATATAATAAAACTTATTTTTTTAAAACCTAATTTTATTTAAATATAATAAAATCTATTATTTTAAAACTTATTTTTTTTAAGTTAATGGTGGATAATTGTTAATGTATTTGACCCTAACCAAAACCAAAATAGTTAATTGTGGATAATTGTTCAGTGTATTTGATATTTCACCAAAACTAAAATTCAAAAGGGGTGATCTATATTGTTATGATGTTGCATCAAAATAGTTAATTGTGGATAATTGTTAATTGTATTTGATTCCTTATTAAAACTAAAATTTAAAAGGTTGTGTAATTTAACTCATATATATTGTTATGATGTTGATCTTAATTTTAGATGGTTTAAACCATCATAGATCCATCTTAACTTTAAATTTATTTTATTATGAAATGGATTAAATTTTTAGAAATGCAAACTATTTTTAAAATGTAAAAACTTGAAAGGTTTGCATCTTAATACTTGAGAGATCTAAAGTTAAGATAGATTTACACTAGTGGCATTAAATGAAAAGAAGAATGATCTTATTTGTCAAACTTTTGCTAATAATTTAAGACTAACACTACCCAACATATTGTATAGTATTTAATTTTACATGGAATGGTGTATATGTCAATGGATTTGAAGTAATTTAAATTCAATAACGTACACACCACTTCATAGATAAAGATTGATTTTTAGTATGTTGTATAAATCATTAGATTAGATTGAATCAATTTAGATCCAATAATGATGATGATGATGATGGTTAATGTCCCCTGAGACCAAACTTTGGTCTATCGGACCTAAAGAAGAGAATTAATTAGTTTGCTTTAAAGTTATATTTCTATGCTCAAAGAGCTTGGAAAGAAGCGTTTCGAGCTTACTATAATTTTGACAGGATAAAAGGCTAGGAAAGTCGGTATTGCAATAGAGATTATGAAACTGGGATCTAATGTGGGTGTACGCAGGGCACACTAAGAGGAAGTGATTTTCATCTTCAATGTTCTTACTCTCACAAAGGTGGCAGATCCTTTCTACCCATGGTGTTTTAGGGACTGTCCAACGACCAGTTTCACTATGGAGCTCATGAGAGTTCGTTCTTATCTTAGCTATGTTAATTTTTTTCTTAATACTGATCAAAACAGAGAGATACTTTTGATCTTCTAGAGTAGGGTTGATGACCTCCTTATAATATCTTAATTTTCTTTTAGCCTCGAGATCTTTCTCACACCACAATTTTTCTTTAAACTTAGAAGAAATAATATTTTTAATGTTATTAATATTCTACAAAGCAACATTTTCATCGATCTCCCAGTGATTTAACCAAGACCTGGTATCTTTATACCACCCACGCTTGAGCCTTAAGTGTTTTTGGCTGGAGTTTAAAGCTATCTTAGGGAGTCTATGGTCTCCCATGTTATTGATTTTGTTCATGTATAACATGAGTCTAGTCATAGCTAGGCTCTCGATGGGGGAAAGACCCGCTTCTATAAGGAGAATAGGATAGGGTGTATTGTTTTTTATTTTGAGGTTATAAGTTATAAAACGCTTCTAGATTTGCTCGATCTTTCTCCAGGATTCTTTAGAGATGCTGCAACCCCAAACCTCACACCCATACAAGATGACAGGAGTGACTAGAGTTTCAAAAAGGAGCTTCTTTTTATCCCACATCATGAGGTTTGCAGCTTTACAGTTATTTTCAAGACCAAAGTAAGCTTTCCACCCTCCGTTAATCCTTTTCTTAATGCTATAGTTCCAGTTGAGCTTGTGATGAATATCAATTCCTAGGTACTTGTAAGAAGACACTTCCTCCAAGTTGCTATTGTCATACATAAAATTAGCGTAAGTATCATTCTTGGATTTGATAATCATAACTTTTGTTTTGTCAGTGTTAATAGTCATACCCATGTTAGAGCAGAAATCTTTGAGGAGTCGAAGCTGCTTATCAAGATCTGAAGAACACCTTGCCATAAGGACAATATCGTCAGCATAAAGAAGAAGGATGATGACTATTCCAGCTAAGATCATACCAGCACAACCTGCTTTTTCTAAACAACCCTCTAACTTATCAATGTAATGACACTCCATAGATGAAAGTTCTGTACTCTTACATTGATTTTTAACTTATAAAAGTTTAACCAATTCCAAGTTGGGTCTATTACTAGCAATTGCACCTTCAGGTGCAATAAAAGATCATCCTGTTGTAAGTGAAGGAGGGAGATGTATTAGAAACATCTAAACACGACATATTGAATGAGAATCATAATTTGAAGTGTTGAATCATAAATAGTAGAGTAATCAGATTATTATCAATGTGCATGTAACATGCTGTTAAAGAGAGGCAAAAAAGGAGCAATAAAAGAAGTGACAACATGGCCATGGGAACATGTATGATACTTACATAAATAAATAATTTCAAGAAAAGAAAAATAGAAGCGATGAGATATTAACATTTAATAGCATAAATAAGAACCAAATAAAAGAAAGTGAAATGTAAGGAATGTCTACGGGGCAAGATTCTTATAAATTGAAATAGAAGAGATGTATAGGTAATGTATGTATAAAGTAAAATGTAAGGAATTCCTAGGAGGATGTCATTCTTATAAATTAAAATAGAAAATACGCATAGGTAAGGGGAACAATATTTAACATGCATCAGGTTATTAAATGTTGTGGCGGCAGCAGTGTGGCTCATTGGATCTCAACCTGTTTGAGATCCAATGACTCACAATGTTGCCGCCACAATATTTAATAATATGCTGCATGTTAAATATTTTTTTCCCATAGGTAATGTATTGATGTTCAGCTATATAAACTTGTGTGTACATATGTTATCTATTTCACAGAGAGTATATGTCTATTTCTCATATAATAATAATTTTCTCAATTTTATTTGCTAAATATTTTAAAATTATTAGTGAAATGTAAATTTTAATTCCATGAAAAACTCATTCATTCTTGACATACATTCATTCTCGACATAAATAGAAAACCATTGATTTTATTATAACTAAAACATTATTAATAATAAATTCTACTATGAAAAAAACTAACAAGTATTTTAGTTAACTAACATAGTAAATATAATAAAGAAAAGATTGACATTTGTTTAAGCATCAATCACACACACTGAATCAAATTATAGAAAAATAGATCTAACAAATATTTTAATTAATAAACATAGTAAATATAATACACTTAAATCATATATATATATATAATATATCAAAGATTAACATTTTTTTAAGCATTAAATCACATACACATACACATACACACACTTAATCAAATTATACTATGAAGAAAAAAACAAATTTAACAAATATTTTAATTAATAAAAATGGTAAACACTTAATCAAATATTATATATATATATATATAACACTACACTTCACTGTATTAAAAAGATAGTACTTATCTACATTTCTCATAACATAAGTTATTGTCTTATTGTAGATCACTATGAAAAACCAAACTTTTTAAATAAATGTAATAACATCCATAATAATTGACATGTTTCTTTTACAAGTTGAAAATAAAGTGCCTACAAATATTGAAACATTGGCTACTTTCATTGATGTTTATTTGGTAATCTTTGATGAATCTAAATTGAGTATTGTCAATGTCAATGACAATGCTAGTTAATAATTATCATGAATGACCTTTAATTTTTTTTAAGTATAGTAATATATGTGGACTATTTGGTGGGAGGCCTGATCATTTTCTATATGTGGAATGTGTGGTGGGAGGCCATATCATTTGTTTAGAAAGTGGATTAAGGGGCATCGATAAAACATACATTGCATATAGACTATCATTTTACTCTACATAGGAGTGAGGTTGGAGAAACCTAAATTTCCAAGTTAGTAGTTAATCACTTGTTGAACAGTATAATGTATGGAATTTGTTGAATTGACATATATTCAAGAAAAATCTAACATTATTGATTTGGATATAATAATATTTTTAAATAAATTAGTAATTCATTTAATAAAAAGAAGCTTAAAAAAAGATTAAATTATATATAAAAAATTGGAAATACCAATTGGAACAAGTTACACCTAGGTTACCTATAAGCAATTTAGAAAGAAAAACATTTATTTAAATGTTACAAGGACTTGATTTTAAATCCAAACATTAAATGCTACAAGATGTGGTCACCATCATCGGTACTCAAGGTATTGTGTTTAGAGTGGCTGTCACACACCTCAAAAAACGCAAATAAAAAAAATTGAATACACATTTAACTAAAAAGATTCATAAAGCTCTTAACAAGCAGTTTTAATCATGAGTTAATTAATGATGCTTATGTAAGTTACTTATATCATTTCATTTCCTATTCAAGTTTCGTCAACTATGTTATTGACGAAGTCTAAATGTTGCGTACAACCACGACCGAAGGTGATGTTTTACAATTTCTTGCTTTGGTTTCCATTGTCGTTACTATGGCCTTACTAGCCCAAGGGTTGGGATACTATAGGGCGCCCACAAGAACTTGCTACCAAAATATGATGCAATGGGAGAGCGCGAGCGAAACAAAACAAGAACGTGCATGCACCCTTGTATGCGCACACGCACTCCTACTACGACAGTGGCAAACCTCCAGGTCGGATTGCCAGCGTGGACAATAGGAGCGTGCCCGTGCCCCTAATGACGTGCTCACGTATAAGTGCATGCACGCATATATGGACGCACATGCGTGTTTTGTGCGATCACACACAGGGACGCGTGCACGTCCCTATGTAAAAAAAAAATAGTGAACAATTTGTTTTGTTCAGAACCCACCCATGAGCGTCCCTAAGTTTAAAAAAATAGTGAACAATTTGTTTTGTTCATAGCCCACCCACAAGCGCGTAAGGAGGAGAAAACGACCACCAAGGAGCCCAACGGAAGTGTCCAACTAGGATAAAATGACACCCACGACGTTGGAGTAAGGTAGATGGAGTAGGAATCATCACTTTTTTTTTTTTGATGTTTTTTATTGTTTTTCAAATAAAATACAAAATTAAAAAAATTTGAAAATGAATTGAAATGGGAAAATTTTGATATTGCAGGTACAAATTACCTAAACATAGTGACAAATACCAGTGAACCATCCCAAGAACGGAATGAAACAAACCAATAAGAGGACCCAAACCCCGAATTAGACAAAGAAAACCCTGAAGATGAATTACACAGGGATTTAAACCAATTAAGAATTTTGAGTGATGAACTAAAGAACAATAGGGAACCCTCTCGGGTTTCCCTCGCCACATCACTACAAAACATAATAGAGTCAATAAACATTTCCCACAGTGAGATAACCAATTTGAGCAAATATAGGGCTCGAATGAGAGAACATTATGGCACTGGTATGTCCAAAGAGGATATAAAAAACCTGAATATCACAAAATCCTAACTGTGGAGTAAATTTACAGATCCAAGAATAGGACATCTTCCAGATGTGAGGAAGAGGTGAGTTTGCATGGACTAGTGTAATTACCATCCATGGAGAGAAAACTGGAGGAAGAGATGGTTCATGGTTTTTGACAAGCCTCCATGTAACAATGTCGAGGTCCCACGATATTTTCTCAGGAAACTGTGGGCTGAGTTTGTGTTAGGGTTCCATGTGAACTACTTTGACATCACCGAGTTCTAGGGCTTTGGTTCTGACTCAGCCCAAGATCGACCTCACGCCCACCGGAACCCACTCAGAGGACCTCCTGCACCTAGGAGAGAGCCAAACATGCTTCCTCAACCCCCTGGGTTAGGTAGCAGGCTAGATGAGATCCATGAGTTCATTAGACATGCCACACGACACCTTCTCAAGGATACCACATTTGTGGCTATGTCCTCACAGAGCGAGCAGGACCACCCTGAGAGACATACTTCTACATGGTCTACTGGTGGTAGGCGAGAGAGAGAAGCTACAGGTGGTAGCTAGGATGACAATCCATATTGACGGGACTAGTGCCTACACCAGGTTAGTTATTGTTTTATTTAATGTTCAAGTATTGATTATACGTATGCAATCTCATAATTTCTAATAAATTTAACTTAGAATCAGATGTTGATGACTTGATTTGTTTTAATGTACAGCTATTCAATGCTGAGTCTCCAACACCCAGGTGGGAGGACATTGGTTCCTTCAACCTGGATGGAGTCGTGGCAGCTGCAAAGGACATCGTGACAACATACACATAGGTATTTGTCTTTCATTAATTAAATTTAATGTTAGTAGTTAATCTTGTTGTCTAATGTAGTTAATATTTAGTAATTGAATCTAAATAATTTTGTGCAAATGAACAGGTGTCCACAAGAGTGAGTGACCATCTATCCCCGTCGGGGATTAGCAGATCCCCTCATGAGTAGGTATCTTGTAATAAAGTATAAATTTAATTTCAGTTTTGATGGCTTAGATTTTTATAGTTATATTTTTTATGTACTAATCTATGAGGCCATGAATATGTATGAAGGTTCAAGTACATATGAACGTTGGTGTCACTATCTCTCCATTGACTTCCTTTTTCCCAGCATCCCTCCCCACCCCGCTCCATCCATCCCTTGCCACCCATCCACCACCACACTTCCATCTAGCTCCCCCTTCTTCGTCACATCCTTCTCTCACTCCCCCCCGTCCCACCCATCCACCACCACACTTCCATATATCTCCCCCTTCTTCATCACAGCCTTCGCTCACTTCCCCCCTGCCCCACCCATCCACCCCTCCCTTGCAATTTCTCATGTTTTCACCCTCCCCCATCCGACCACGATACACCATCCATCCACATTCACCCATCCCTCCACCCCATCCTAGATCTCAGCCCCCTCCCCCATATTACCCCACCACCCTCATTTCCTCTTCCAGGGTGGCTCGTTCCATTCTACATCTAGTTGGGGTTTATCGTCGCACATCACCACTTCACCCACTCCAGTCCATGCCCTCTCCCATCATACCCCCTATTTTGTAGCCAACGTCAATGTGGCTACATCCTCTGTTATTCCATCCACCCTAGCATCAGATCAGGTTGTCCAGCCCACTACTCCACCTTCCACCCTTGAGGACCAGTCGATCGCTCCATCTGCCGGCCCTAGGACCAACCTGTTGTGTTCACTGTGAGATTGATTAGTTTATGAAAATCTCATGCAATATTAATGAAAATTAACATAGGTAGTAGATTGTATGAGTTATCTCACTGTTTAAATGTTGCAAGGTGGCATTACTGAGAGACTTGGATCATGGAGGAGGGTATCCTGCTCACCAATTACGGTCTCGTCTGAGGTGAGCTATTTAAGTTTTGAAAATGTAATTCTGATTTTTAAATTGTGTTTTATACTTGTATAATTTCCTGTAGGAGTTTCCATTTGATTGTTGTTGTTTCTGAGCCTAAGGGGAGGTGGTCGAAGCGGCCAGAAGAACCGAGCTTCCTCTAGCTTGAATAAGAAGAAGATCGATTTTGGAGGTGCACCTAGGATATCTGAGGGTGTGCAGGAGGATTGAAAGACCCTCCTATGTACACTAGCCATGATGTGTCATTTTGGCACGAGTTGACATATTTTGTATAGGGCACGAGTTGCCATGTTTTGTATACGACACGAGTTTCCATTGTATAGATATTGGGAACAATGTTCCATTTTTTACTAGTACTGTATATGATTGGAAATATGTGTATATTAATATATCATTTTGCACTTTTTTATATTACTTTTCCTTTTATTACAGATTTGCATATATTATGTCGAATGCAATAGTAGTTTATAGTTGATGCGCTTGCAATACTTATTGTTGATGGACCCTAACTCATATTGAACCAACATACTAACACCTACAGTCTTATTTGTTGTCCAAATTGCAATAGAAAGCACTTGTTTTCCTTTGGTATTTACATAGTAATTATTGTCTCATTTTGCAAGCTAGAAATTGATATTGGAATGATCTTCTCTTACCATTTGATTGACTGGAAATTTCATAGTATTGATGAGCTAAGAATCATATTGAACATGACTGTTGTTGGCTTGCATTTGTTACATCTACATGGAAAACATTGATTTTGATAAATTTGAAAATTCATATCATTTGAAGACGAAGTTGACATTGCTTACTCTCATTGAATACATATATATTTGTTATGCTATTGTTGCTCGCTTGCAATTTTAACAATCTATTGTACTTGTTTCAATTTTAATGATTTAAGGGTTGGAATGCATAACCTAGGGTTTAGAATCAACGAGGAAACCCTAACCCTAACTGAAGCTTAAAGGTTAGCATGCATAACCTAGGATTTATAATCAATGAGGAAACCCTGACCCAAACAATGTTTTGGGGTTAGCATGCATAACCTAGGTTTTAGAATCAATGATGAACCCTAAACCTAGGAGGGAAACCCTAGCAACAACCCTACCTAACCATCTCTTGTGACCTCTTATAAAGTACCATTTTGTTTGTATATTAGCGTGCCTAGGATTGTAGTCATATGTCATGTATTCTTTTTTGACTAATTAAATGAAATACTTCAAAGCTTAAGCATGGATTACTTCACATAAGCTAGGGTTAGAGCTTCATGAGCACTCCGTTTATAAACCATAGTGAAATAAGTAAAACATAGCTCATCTTCCACAACTCATACATTAAAAAATTATGGGAGAAAGAGGCTCTATAATAGCTCCGGCTGTAATATCCATTTTAGACAGCCCTAGAACACCACTAACTCATCCTAAGATACCCTAAATTCTTGACTGTAATATCCTATTTAGGGAAAACCTAATAGCCTTCTTACCCACCTATCATAGCCTAAGTTCACTTCCTTTCCTTCCTATCTTACCCACTCACTAATGCGTCACCTCAAATTTGTCCATAACCCATTTTGAAGTGGCACAAAGACACACTAAAGGGACTGTATCTAAACAATCATTCCCAACCACACTTAAATAAATTTGACTATGGTATATAAACATCCATAACTTGGCACAATACAAGAAAAGGCCTTGAATTGCTTGCAAGTCATTGTGTCATCAAAATCCAAGTGAATATACTTGTTATCATTCCTACTTGATTGGAAATTACTTCTTGGACTGTCATAAGACATTTTACTTGACTGGAAATTTGATTTGGTTTAAGAGTCCCATTGGCTTGGAAGCTTGGCACTTATAAAATTGTTTATCACTGATGTTTACTTAAAATATTGTACCTTTGTGTTGACAAGCTAAAAAGTGAAATATAGGACTATCATAGTGCTAAATGCTTGGCTAGAAATACTTTTGTTTTGACAGTACCTTCCACTAATTCAAAGTGCCATTTCAACTCTTGTTTATCATTAGTACTTGCATTTGGGATTGTACACTCATTTTGGCAAGCTGGAAATTAGTGTTTTGGAATGTCATAATAATTTTGACTTGGCTAGAAATCATTCTTAGCTTGATAGCCCTATCTTCATGAAAACTGGAAACACTAGGGTCTATGTAAATGTATGTCGGTTGGAAAAGAGGTTGAATTTTCACTATATGATGATAACGTCCCATCAACACCACTAACATGCTTCAACCACATGCATAATTGAAAGGAAAATTACATCCAATGTAGTTCATGAAACCCTAGCTACGTTGTAGTGTAGGTTTATATCTTCTAGGTATATGGTTCTACTAGTTTCTAGTTAAGTGAGACTAACAAACCTAGTGATATAAATCTAATGAGTTCATAAACCCTAGTTTGTAGTTCTATGTCTAAATATGTGAACCCTATATTTTAAGTTTGTGGTTTCTAGTTCAAGAAACCCTAGCTTTCTTGACATTTGTTCTTATAGATTAGGTATATGTTCTAGGTATTTGTAATCCTTATTTTTTAGGTTTGTGGTTTGTAGTTCATGAAACCCTAGTTTTTTTTTCTATTTATGCATATAGCTTAGGTAGGTTGTTTAAGTATTTGTACAAAAGACTAGCATAGGACATGATCTCTATGTATGTGAATTTCTACTTTATAAAACCCTAGTTTGTATTTATATGTGTAAATTTATAAACCCTAGTTTTTAGGTTTATGGTTTGTAATTCGTGAAACCCTATTTTTTGTTATTTTCTCTTGTAGCTTAGGTATATGGTCTAAGTGGTTCTACATAAGAGAAACTAAAATAATACAGAAGAAAAAGCATGTGTGAGGAGGTCCAAGCCATAAAACGTGTTCTTCCTTGACAAATAAAAAATGAAACAAGGCCATGAATATGTGTTTTCTATAAAAGACACATCATCCCTATTGATCCTTCATTTGGTAGCGACATGTTCTCTTTGGGTGTACAATCATGGTTTGAAGGGTTGTTTTGGCTAGAAAGTTCCTTTTATTTCAGAGGATTTTCCTTAGTCATGATCTTGATGGCCTACACAAGTGCATCATGATATATCCAAAGGTTTTCACTTAGGATAGCTAACAAAATCAACACCATTAAAGTTTACTTAACAAATTGAACCCAAAATTATCTCAAATTAGCATGCCTAACCAATGCTAGAATATAACCAATCATAAAGATAATATAAGCTAAAATTCAAATCTCCAAGTACACAATATTAAGACAATTGAAACAGTTCTTATATATATATATATATATATTTGGAAACCATAAATGACGCTAGCCCGAAACTATCATTGTTGTCATTAAGGTGTCCACACTATAATTGTTTTCCTCATTAGGGTTTATAAACCCTGATCATCTTTCATCATAGAAGCACATGGCCTTTCAGAGAAGTCTAGAACCAGTTTCGACGTCAACATGTCTATCCTCGGATGATTCGTCAAACCCTAACTCTTTGACTATTGCATCAATACAAGTACCAAGACCTCCATGGAAAATAAACTAAACTTAAAAAAATATTCTTCTAAGAAAGGCATCAAAAGAAGCTCGATACCTATCAAGTTAAGTTTTCCATGGTCTTTCCCTAACCTCCATGTATCACATGAGAATAGGACTGCAATATCACCAAAGACGTTAGCTCTTTTCTTTGTATTTTCTATAGGGTTGGAACCCTAATTCTACCTCCTTTGACTTCACAACCAGAGCTACAGAATCTACAAGTCAACCATCAATTCCACTAGTATTATGTCTCCTTCTCCAAGGTTTACTTACATATATTAATCCTAGTGTCCTCATGCATATCCAAGTTTCCTCATGTAATGCATTCCTCCTCTATTTGTGTACAACATATTCTTGTTCCCAATTCTCCTTAACATATGTGTCAGAGGTGGTTACAATTCTCCAATGCGTATCCTCAATGTGTGTCAAGGTGGTTACTATGCTCATTTCCTTCTCCTCAACATGTGTGTGAAGGTGGTCACTATGGTCCAATATTTCACTTATATTCACCCTAATATCACAAGGAAACCCAACAAAATAAACCCTAGTCCAAGTGTACGTTAAAACCATGAAGATACATCCCTTACAGGCACTCTTTCCAAGCATATAACATATCCAGAATCTCTTATTACAACAAATCACAACATCAATAAATCTACTCTTTTATTTTCAATATATATGTTAAAAAACTTATTTTCAAGATATGTGTTAAATCACTTAACAAATTCAACCCAAATTTTTTCCAAGTTACAATTCATAACCAATGCTAGAATATACCCGATCATGAAGATAATATAATTTGAAATTCAAATCTGGAAGTACACAATATTTGGACAATATTGAAAGAAGCTGAGCAAAACCCTAGTTTACGAAACCGAACCACAATGAACTTACTGGGCCATGCAAATGCGGTGGAGAGGGCCCACTGGAAATAATGGCATGCCAAGATACCAACGGAGTTGAAGACTCGTCGATCCAACCTCTGATTGTCGAGTTATGTCGAGTTGAAATTCGCATGAAAATGTCGTTCAGGGACACTTGGTCACTCTCGGTCCGGGAGCGAAAAAAAAAATGGAGCAGCAAGATTGCATGTCGTTTTCTCCAACAAGTGTGTATGTCCAATTTTGGTATGGAAACACTACCAATACTGGCACGGTGGAGGGTTTTGCAGATTTGACCAACCAATGCGAGAGTTTCATTGAAGGAAACTGATCAAAAACCTAGTTTACGAAACCAATGCACAATGAACTCACTGGGCCATGAAAATGTGGTAGAGAGGGCCCACTAGAGGTAATGACATTCCAGGAGACCAACAAAGTCAAAAACTCATCGATCTGACCTCCAGTTGTCGGGTTATGTTGATTTGAAAGTTGCATAAAAATGTCGTTCACTCTTGGTCCTGGAGCGAAAAACCAAATGGAGCATCAAAATTGCATGTCATTGGCTCCAACAAGTGTGTATGGCCAATTTTGATATGGAAACACTACCAAGACTGACACGTTGGAGGGTTTTGCAGAGTTGACCCACCAATGAGAGAGTTGCATTGAAGTAAACTGAGCAAAACCCTAGTTTATGAAATCGATGCACAATGAACTCAATGGGACATGAAAACATGGTGGAGAGGGCCCACTAGAGGTAATGGCATGCTAAGAGACCAACGTAGTCAATGTCTTGTCAATCCGACCTCCAGTTTTCCAGTTATGTCGAGTTGAAAGTCGCATGAAAATGTCGTTCAGGGACACTTGGTCACTCTCGATCATGGAGCGAAAAAACAAATGAAGCAGCAATATTGCATGTCATTGGCTCTAACAAGTGTGTATGGCCAATGTTTATATGGAAACACTACCAATACTGGCACGGTTGAGGGTTTTGCAGAGTTGACCCACCAATACGAGAGTTGCATTCAAGGAAACTGAGAAAAACCCTAGTTTAAAAAACCGATGCACAATGAACTCACTGGGCCATGAAAACATGGTGGAGAGGGCCCATTAGAGGTAATGGCATACCAAGAGACCAACAGATTCAACGTCTCATCGATCCGACCTTTGGTTGTCAATTTATGTCGAGTTGAAAGTCGCATGAAACTGTCGTTCATGGACAATTGGTCACTCTCGTTCCAGGAGAGAAAAAAAAAACGAAGCAGCAAGATTGCATTTCATTGGCTCCAACATGTGTGTATGGCTAATTTAGATATGGAAATACGACCAAGACTGGCACAGTGGATGGTTTTGCAGAACTGGCCCACCAATGCGAGAGTTACATTGAAGGAAACTGAACAAAACCATAGTTTACGAAACTGATGTACAATGAACTCACTGGGCCATGAAAATAGAGTGGAGAGGGCCCACTCGAGGTAATGGCATGCCAGGAGACCAATGGAGTCAACAACTCATTAATCTGACCTCTGGTGTTCTAGTTATGTCGAGTCGAAAGTCGTATGAATATGGGGACCACAGACACTTGGTCACTCTCGGTCTGGGAGCTAAAAACCAAACGGAGCAGCAAGCTTGCATACCGTTGGCTTTGATAAGTGTGTATGGCCAATGTCAATATGGAAATACTACCAATACTGGCACGGTGGAGGTTTTTTCAGAGTTGACCCACCAATGCGAGAGTTGCATTGAAGGAAATTAAGCAAAACCCTAGTTTATGAAACCGATGCACAATGAACTTACTAGCCATGAAAATGTGGTGGAGAGGGCCCACTAGAGGTAATGGCATGCCAAGATACCAACAGAGTCTAGAGATCATCGATCCCACCTCCGGTTGCCGAGTTATGTCGAGTTGAAAGTTGCATGAAAATGTGGTCCATGCAACCCTGGAAACAGTGCACCGTCCCTGTAAAACCTTGTGCCAAGCATCCAGGGGTGGATTTCCCATGGCAGCCATGCCAAAAAAAAATGTAGGAGCCAATAGAACAAAAAATCGCTACTTGATTTGGCTTTTGGACCCCGACCTTGAATTGGCCAGGAGTCCCTAAACGACTTTTGTAGGCCTACAGCAACTCACCATAGAACATTGACCGGGGATCCAATGGATGAACCGTCGATTCCTTTTGGATCGTGGCATGATATTATGGCCAAGGTGGCCTCCCACCTGACTCCACATGGCTCAGGAATGCCTCCAAGCTAGATTTTGAAAACTATGTTTTTTCCCTAGCGGGTTCCATGCAACCCTTGCAACGGTGCACCAGCCCTGCAAAAGCCTATGTTGTGAGGCTGAGGGTGGCATGCCTATGGAGAGCATGCCTAAACACACCTGCAGGAGCTGACGAATTTAGAAATTGTCACCCAGTTTGGTATGGGGACCGCGACCTTGAATTGGCCCAGGCATCCGTGAATGGTTGTTGCAAGCCTACTCCAACTCGCCATAGAACATTGGCCTGGGATCCAATTGACAAACCATCGATTATATTGGGATCGTGGCATGGATTATGGATAGGGTGTCCTTCCCTCTGACTTTGGTAGCTCGAGAATGCCTCCAGGACAAATTATGCAAACTAGGGTTTCTCCCAAGTGGAGTGTAAATGAAATTACCCAACCTCATTCAATATAGCCATTTGGATCCTCTCTGTTGCTAATTTCCTCCATCAATATCTCATGGTCTAAATGAGGCAAGAAGTAATGTACCTTGGTTGAGTTCTTGTTTGACATTGTCTTTAGATGGATGTTTGTGTGAACAATCAAGTTTGTGAAGCGATATACCACAGAACCTACTCTATNGTTCTTCTTGATTTCCCATCTAGTGTAAGATATTCACCCTCAACCACCATCGAGCCAATAGGAAATTCATTTCCTTCATCATCAATCAATGATCCATTTAGGATTTTCTTACCTCGAATGCATTGTGCCAACCATTAATTTGTGCCCCATTCATTGTCTCTCGGGGCAACAACTACATATATGTGTCCTGGTTCTACAAGATCTGAGATATGGTCGTCGTTTGTCGAAATCGCTAAATGTATCTCCTCTAAGTGTGTTGTTTCATTGACTACATGTGGATCTACTGCAAGTGACACACGATCACAATCATCAACCCAATTCATGCATTCGGATTCATCCCATTCACCACTGCTACAAGGGGTGCAAAAGCAAGCAAGTTTTCGTGTCCATATTTCAAATAGGGTGTTGTTTGAGCTTCGAACCGAATGAAATCCACGTATTCCTTGTACTATGCCACAACTGTAGGAACGAGATTGATCTATGTCAACCACATGCCAAAAATTCTTAACTAGCCTTCCTACCCCTATTGATGTATGTTGCACCTTAGTTTGGTCTGACATTGTTGCAGAGCACCATTGAACTATGGATTCTGAATCCTTGATATGGGGGTTTTTGGTAAACCGCATCCCCTCCCTTCGTAGTGCGGTCTTGATGCATGCACTGGCACCGTCATGCTCACCTTTGCCATGCCCGGTCTCAAACTAGTTCCATATATGCGACACATTATAATTATTATGTAACATACTCATCCATTGGAATACTCGAGCATTTTTTAACTGTCCCGCGTAACCATCTGACCATATCCAATGCTGATCCATCTGTATATCTCCCTCCTTTAACTGATCATAGAAAATTCGAAAACAATCTTGCACATAATGTAGATCATGGCATTTGTCATCACTTATGTAAAAGTTTGTCTCCTTCTGTTTTATCTTGTTATTAATGCTACTCTTAGGGCCATGCCTATACGTAAGATGTACCATGATGTTAACATGGTCGGAATGGTAGTATTGAATCTTAATTTCATTTGGTGGCAGAAGGGTGTATTTTTCTGCAAAATCCACAATTGACAATATGGTCCCAATGGGAAAGTTGTCCTTGCATTTTCTGTACTTCTCATCCTGCCATCGTGCTACATGCACTTTTTGAACATACTACTTGGTTTTCTTGTAGAACTGTGTCAGAAAATCACATACCCGTACATGTTGCCATTAAAACAAGGGTCGTATTAGAATGTGAACTTTAAAGAATGTATATGTAGAAACTGAACATGTAAGAGAAAAAACATGCAATAATCATTTGCACCTGTGACTTCATCAATGCAATCCTTTTACTTTCCTTTGCACTATCTGATTGATAGGTTACGTACTTGAAGCTCTGCATCTCCATGCTCATATTGCCAAATTGATTCTCATTGCTTCCATGAATGCAATGGTTCAAAGGAGAAAACCCACTACACCTAGAACAATCCCCATATAGACATGATTTTCCATAGTATTTTTGTCCTTCATTCTTTGGACACATGATGCTGACGATAAAATATCTCGATGCATTCAGTGGTATTATGGATTCATTGCAGTCCTGTTGAAGGTTAGTATGCAAATAACAAAATACATGTTTATACGTGTCATAAAAATACTCATATTCTACATGGTATCTACAATAGCATGTGTTTCGATCAATCCATATACGAACGTACCATGGTTTACATTTCTCAAAATAAATTTGGCTAAGGTTCAATTGTGTGTGCTCATTCCTAGATCTCTCATAGAGTTCAATCTGTGTTGTGTCAAGGAAGTGTTTGACATTGGGTTCACATTCAATAGAACCTTTTCTCAGCTTTAACACATCTCTTTTGTTAGATGAAGGTCTAGTATGATCATGCCAGAAATTTTGTACTAAGTCCTTAACAACATCAATTAGCTTCATATCTCAACGAGTCAACCTACGGACAAAATCCCAATAATCTTTTCCACCTAGAATCTGAATATTTTCTCTTATAACAAAGTACTTCTTAAAAAAAATTCTATTTAATTTAAGTACGTGAGAAGTGTGTGAAAGGAGGCAACGTTGTCGTGTGGACTTTCTTACAATTGATTCTGACAACACACGATGAGCCACACAAAGATATTTAGTGCGAGACCTCTTCTAAATCGCATTAAAAGCAGATTGGAGATTTCTAACAATATGATTGTTATCCTCTAAACTTATAACCATCTTTATGCCCATAATTATCCTAACAACAACTAAACAATTTGACTTTAAGAAACATAGTAGTAATTGACATTTACCTGCATCGCCTTTGGATTCAAAATATTGCTTCATTAATTTACTACATTGCCAATCGATAGTGCGTTTGGTAAACTTATCTTCAAGGCTTGACAAACAACTTTTATCCACATGGATACGTCTAGGAGTCCTTTTTCTTGTAGTAGACAGTCGAGGTAGGGAAGGTGGACATGAGCTACAAATCAGAGGGATTCTTTGTTGTGGTGTTTCATTCACATGTCGGTCCATATTGGGAGTGTGCTCGATATGGTTGTGGTCTTCTTAGAGAGATTGAAAATTAATCATTGCTCATAGGTCCAACACTTGATACTCAACGTCTCTCAATATACCCATGTCTTCAAGAGCTTCAACATGGCTTGTTTATGGATTGTTGGTCGGAGACTGTGTTGATGTTGGAATTTGAGTTAGTTTCGTTGGATGTAACCGCTTCACCCGTGGTTCTGAAGTAGATTTTTTTATGTCATCAACTCTGTTAGGATCGATCACAGTATCAGTGGAAATTTATGGACCATGTCTCACTCCCTCCATTTCCAACCTGGCCTTTTCTCTTACCTCATTTTTATTTTCAATGGGCATATTCCTTCTATTTTTTCTTGCTCTGTTACGTGACTTTTCCATCTCTAAGAGTTTCTTTATCAAAACTATGAAGTCTACCCTTGCATAAGAAGCAATAAATAAGGTATTAGTTCCTTTATACAAGAAACATGATGTATTCCAACATAATTAACTAAATTATAGATATGTTAGCATGGTAATTATTGGCATTGATACATAAACACTGATTAAAGGTTTCTCTTTATGTTCGAACTAAAGTTTCATTTCTATACTCTATTTGATTCAAGTAAAGAGAGTCACGTTTGCAGGTATTACAGCTATAGGATTATGACTTCCTTTGTGTTGAAAAAGTATTGGAAGTGAAACAAGATGAGTGAAATATTCCTCATTTCCAACACCTTCGGACGAGATGAAATTACACATAATATGCCACATTAGTTGTGAGGGAAGACACAAGTTGGTGTTTGGATGTCTTGGGAATATGTTGGGGAAAATATTAAACAAGTTATAACATATATCCAACAATTTAATTGTCAACCCGGAGAGAGCGTAAACTTGCGAGGTACAGACAAAATATATGCAGGGGCAGAGTATTTCTAACTAAATCTAGGTGACTGAAATTGAATCTAATGTATGAAAGTAAATCTAATTGCAGAAAACATGAAATCACATAAATTAACTTGATAAAGAAAGACTAAAATTGCATGAAATAAACTGACATAAAGCAATTAACATTAACTTGTGAGCTCACATGAAATTAATACAACTAATTCATAACCAAGACATCAAAATATGAAGAGATCAAACTATCTATTCTAAAATATAAAATCTATTACAATAGGATCAAATCCATGACTATCTAAAAAGATGAACCAATTCTCTACTACCAAACCACTAAAGAGTCCTCTAACCAAAATGAGGAGAGAGCCCTCATATTTATACATGAATTGAATATAACTGATCATAATTACAGATCCACTATTCTCTCAAGTTGTCCCTCAAAATCCTCAACAAATCTACAACTCATCCCTTCAAATCCTCAACAAATATTGGATGAGATATTCTCTTCACATTTCCATAATATTCTCCTTGAAATTAGCTCCCATCTGGAAGATGAAATTCAAATCTAAGGCTAGGTGGTGACTTTTGAGCTTGTTAAAGTCTTCAAATACACCTGTAAGCATCACCAAACTGATCCAACTTTAAAGTATAATGAAAATATGTTATTTTTCTCAATAATTAACCACAAATTCACTCAAAATACTCAAAAATAAATGATTTGAAAAATGGTAATATAAACCCATCTTTATTATGAAAGTGGTAAATATTAATGGTTTTATGGAAGGATAAGATAGGAATAAGTGAAGGAAAGATGAATAAAATGTGGTATTTTTGCGGCTCAACATTCCCCACAACTTGACTAGTTGCATGTCCTCATGCAACTATGCATTGATTCTCTTTAAAACTTTTGACTTTGTAGTTGGGCTTTACATGATGATGGTATGTAATAGTAAATCATTCCAGGATTTGAAATTAATGAGTGGCAACAATTTTCCTTATGGTTGGTTCTTGTGTGACAACCATAAGTATAACAAATGTTAGTTCTTGTGTTAACAACATTCGCTCATTTTTCTTGTATTTTTGCTGTAATACATAAGATTTATGCATTGGAAATGATGAACCGTCAATTTATATTAGAAAGCCTTTTCTTCATATTAATAAATCATGCCAAGATATATAGCAATGTTTTTTATTCAATGTGTAACAAAGCATAGTTTGGGAAAGACATGTTGATTAAGGGTAAACGAGATGATGAATATGTAAAATGATAATGAATAGACCCCCCACCCCCCAACTTAAGATGTATTAAGTTTATGAAAAGGAGAAAGGGAATGTATTGAGGGAATTTTCCAAATTCATCCATTTTCTAGCATTTGAGAAATTACATGGTTAAAGATTAGAAAACAACATACCTCCACTTACCCAAAAAGTTGATGAAATATACAATAGGAATGTAGCTACTGTTGCTAAATTACAGAGTGTGAAGTGAAGGATCTGAATTGGTGCTTGGTTGGATGAAGTAAAAGATGAGAGCTGAAAGTAGAGCTGTGGTACTCTCATATGGCTGAAGTATGCTATTGTAAAACTGTTGATGGAGTCATGCAAAGTATATAGTCTTCACCTGCTACAAAATGTAAAGGTACAATTCTTACCATGCGAATAAATGTGTCGATCGGCGAACATGGAAATAAGTCATTGGATTACTAACCATTGATGAATTTCATTAACCAATGCGAGGAAATATCACCATTGATGTCAAGGAGTGCCAAGGTACCTAAGTAAATCTTGCGAAGTGCAAATAAATGAGCTGATATCAAGCCACTTGCAAGATCTAACGATCAAGGGACATTGATGTATTCCCATGATTTTCAAGGAGATAACTTGCCATTAATGCATGCAAGCCTCAAGGTACTAACAATGAACTCTAGTCTCTATCCCAGATAAGGTGCTAAGGTCGATGGGGCAATACTTGTTGAAAGGTGGGCCTTAAGAAAATGCACATCAGTCAACATGATTTATACAAAATGAGTGGTAGGACTATAGATGAAAGATATGAGTGTAAAATAGTTTTTATGGAAGGGATAAATGTAGTCATGGAAAGGAAGTTGAATGGTTTTATTCATAAGGAAAAAAGATAAACTGAAAATGAGAAAAATGTGTTCGACTCAGAAAAGGTATGCATGCGATAAGTCATGATATATAAGTCAGGGAAACAGTAGATTCTAACATGGATGGAAAATAGGATTGGAAGGAGAAGGGTAAGTAATCATGATATGGCATAATTGGTTTTTGAAAGGCTTCTTTGTGGCATCAAAATGTCATGACTTACATAGTGGAAACTCAACTTCTTCAATCTTTCAATGGAACATTTTTTCTGAAAATTTTCTGCGATCCTAGAAATACCATTCATTCGTCTTTGAATCTGCAAAAGAGAGGTTAGCATTTTCCTGCAACAAACTTGTGAGAGCATTAAAAATATAGAAAAAATATGTACTTAACAAACCAAGTCGAAGAGAAAAATAAAATGCTATTATACCTTAAAGTAGCAATGCATATTAAGCAACCCTTCTTGTCAAAACCCGTTTCTGAGTGGCTTGCGACAACAAGTTAGCGCAATAATCATAAAATTTTGAGAAGATTCCAAGTTCATTTAAAATTTTAATTTTATGATTTTATTTGTTACCTAACACTTTTTATTTATTTAGATGTTTTTATTTTTTAATTTTATTTTATTTTTATTTTTTGTAATGTTATCATAATCCTTTTATTATTATTTTTGAAGTTGTTTTTGTTTATATATTTTTTAAATATATTTTTTAAATTTGATTTATTTACAAAAACAAATTTTATATGCTTATTTTAATCTTATAAGTTTATGCATATAGATATGAATATGCATCTTTATGTAATGATTGTGCATAGGGAGAGAGGGTCGACCCTTTCAGTGGTCAACCCCTCTAAAAGCAGACTATCTTAATGATCTGGATTAGAGAGGAGTGTGTGAAATAAGCGATATTTTTGTGATAAGTTTAGCACTTGCAAACAAACACTACCTTCCCAAAACGAAAGATGTGTCAAATACCACTCTACAAAAATAAAAGTAAATAAAAATAAAAAAGAAGGCTTAGCTGTGACAGCAGTTGCCTTCGATTTCAAAGAAAAATGAAACAGACTTTGATTTAGAGTTTTTGTATCGAGCTTCCAAATTGTCTAATTTCGTTCAATTGAAGGAATATTATCAATTCGATGAGATCGTGTGTGTGAATTAATATGTTTAAATTTTTCCATAAACACTATGCTCAATGCAATGTAGCCTTCCTATTTGTTCAGATTTGATGATTATGAAATGCCCATGATAAAAAATCGTCGTTAAGTAAGAAAACTAAGCAAATTTGGAACATGTAAGAAAATCAGATATTGTTTTTAAACATGCCAAAATATAGACATACATTCATACAATTAGTTTTTTTTTATTTCTTAAATTTTATAGAAAATCATTGCAAGCTAATTAAATTCACTCGTAATATTGCATTCCAACACATGATTGAGATTTAGGAAATTTTTGACAAATATATTTGTCTCGCCAAAATTCTTAGATTAAAGTGTGAACCTTCTATTTTCTCAAATTCATAACTAATGTGTTAAAATAATTTATTTGATTATTGAGAATTATGATTTAATAATTATTATTGAAACAAAAATGTCTAATCATAAAATTAAAGTGAAAACAAGTAATATATATATATATTAAAATGACCTTTCAATACATTTTTTATTATTCTCAAACTTATACCCAAAGTTTAGAGAATATTTACAGGATTCATTTATCCAAATATATATATTTAAAGAAATTATCTCATTTTCTTATGTCTACTCTTCATTATTATAATATTTAATAAAGTAATTTTATGAAATTAACCATTTGACTTATGCATACTTCTAATATTTCAATGAGACTATTGATTTGTTTTAGGCTTTAATATTTTTCATTTATTTTAAATGAACGACCCACTTTGAAAACCACTTTTCTTATGCTCCAAAGAGTCCTAAAAGAAGAATTTTGACTTTAGCAACATGTCATTCCCTATCTTTAGATATTCTAGGTTAAAACTGGATTTATTGCACTGTTCGTTTCTCTCTTTAAACTTGGATTTTAAAGAAATACATATTGAAATATGAATCATTTCAAATAATAATAAATAAAAAATAAAAATAAAAAGGCGTGCATATGTGAGTTCTTTTATGCTCTATGTTGCTCGTTAATCACCTAACCTCCCCGGGGAAATGACAACCGATCACATTTATCAGTATCTGTGTGGTCTTACCAATAACATCTTGCTCAAGATTGTTAGTCCGAGTAGAGAGATTCTTGTTCTATCAATTGTTTTGAGCTTCTGTGAGAGTGGCATGATGCTCTACGTGAAGGGTTTCTTTCTCTGTGAGATGTTTTTTAAAAGTAACATTATGAGGTTCCAATTCATCTTGTTTCTTCAAAACCAATAATGTAATCCTATGTATTATTGTAAACCACATAGCCTAAAAATTCTAAAGATTATGTAGCAAAGTGCAAAGTGTGATTTAAATGTGTCGAGGAACTATCCAAAAGTAATAGAAAGAACATAGTATTAATTTAAGGTATAAAAAATGGTTTGACCTTCCACCGATCTCTATCGAATTTCGTTAATTCACATGCGTTAGGATATTTAGTAGAAAAGGAAATGCAGTGGGAGGGAAATCAATAGAGGCGAGACAGTCGGGTACATGTTTCTGCATTAGCTGCAACGAGGGTTCCGCCAGATAAATTTGGCGTCTGGGCTTTCTACCGGAGACGATCTGTAGTTTTCTTATCAATTTTGTATAGTTACATTAGTTTGCTTTCATTGTTGCATGCTAGGTCATTGTGCCATGTAGACACCGGCCCCTTCATAAGTTTTCAACACTCCCAAGATAAGATCATTCTACCACATAAATATATTATTTCAGAATTCTAAGTATCAGTTCCTCAAATATGGAGGGAGTAATGGCTTTCTCGTATTCACGCTCATGTCAACTAGTTGCCTCAACTCATAGTCTATCAGAGATGTTGCAGATCAGCATCAACATCCCTACTGAAGAATCCTTTTCTACAACCTGCGCTTCTCATTACTCCACTAAACGAAAGAGGAAGTGTGATGTATTGAACTTCATAATGGGAAAGGTTAACTATTTATTTCATAATTGCATATGTATATAGCGGTATTATATGGCTCATTCACACTCCGTAAGATGTATATTGTCAAATGTTGTTGCAAAAATTTTCAACTCCGTATGAAAGACTCTGGTCATAATTGTAAACTACATTTTCTTTTTATTATTATAACGACATAAAGCTGAAAATTACCAAACCATTTTTAAAAAAAGGCATTGTTCTTATGCACCCAAAAAGAGGATAAAAAACAACAATAATAACAAACACTGACCCGAATGCTCGGCTGGGAACTTACCAGACCAGATATGATCATATAAAACTAGAGATTGTTCTACCATGATGGTTGGAAAGTGTATGAGTATCTAGCCTCTTGAGAGAGTTTTAAAATAAATGAAATATGCCAAGATGAAGCTATGAACAATCTTGGACTGAATGCCGCAAACGTGAACCTCCCATGAAAACGGCAGAGGCCAAAATTGTACCAAAGACCATGGATGACTTAAATCCAAAAATCATGCAAATGGCTAGTTCATTTCCAAGTCAATGTCTTCCAATAATATCAAGCTCCATATAATACCAGTATCCCAGCGATTAGCAATTCAAAACTATAAAGCAATCAAATCATCCAGAAATTATCAGATATCAATTAGTAATGGTACAATGAAAATGACCCTATCAATGAGGGATACGAAAGTCTAGAAGAAGACGTCAAGTCCGCTCTGCGCAGGGCAACTTCGCCATAGTCATATTCTTTTGGAAGATAAGATCGATTGATCTCATCCAGGTAAGATGACCCTACAATGCGCTCTCTGATTCTCTGGATGGTGTAAATATTCAAGCTCTGGATCCACACTACGATAATCATAATTGGATAACATCCCATTTCTCATAGGAAATAGATATGAAGGTGGCAGCTTGCCTTTGATAAGTAGACACACAAAGATCTAATGCTTGCAAAGCATAAGAATCAACACGCTGAGGGTCCGGGCGATATAAAGGAACTTAGGGAACCTAATCAACATATGGCACACGTCTTGCATCTCTTGGCCTCCTGGCATTATCACGAGCAAGTCTTGTTTTCCAACTGTCCTATGGACCATGAGAGTCTCGAGGAGGTACCGGTCGAAATAGCTGGCACAAATTTTTAACCTGTTCTGCATTCAGTTCAACGTTGAACTTATTTTTCCCAAAATAATCATATTTGATGGCAACTTGAATTTTTCCTTGGGCAATGGAAAACATTCCTTTTGAATACGAAACCGCACCTGAATGTCAGAGTTCAATGCGCAGAATGTCACCAATATCACAGGTGCATTTGCTTCCACTCATGGTTACCAGAGGATGGAGTGGAAAAATGCTAACTGAAAGGCGAGATGCTCGGATTGTTATTATAACCGTCCACCCTAATCTGGAGAGATTGCGCTCAAGATGGTGGAGAATTAAATCATTCGGTTTCTAGAACAGATTTATACGTAGGCTAGCCGAATTCTATGGGATTTTGGATTCCCCCTCGCCGTTGCATTTACGATTTATGATGCACAGATCGACTATGGGTAGAGGAAATGGAAAGATCTATTATTAAATTCGTGTATACACATGGCAAAATCCTAAATCGTTTTCGTCATTGAGCTGGGCCGTGAGTTATTAAATTCAACTAAAAATAGAACTGGCTGTTAAAATCATAGCGATGATATCCCTGTCTCTGCGCTAAGCACAAGATTTGGTATGATTAGTTGGACTATTAATATTTTGGAATTCATAGTTTCATTTTAAAACAATCCACATTACATTACTGATGACCAGTGTGTGATGAACTTTGCTGAAGGTTGTGCAATGGAATCTCACTTACTCTGTCAAACTATTCATCATTGACACAAATGATGGTTGTCCTGGTTTTAGGGTTCTTGCTGCATTAGAGACCACCAAGGCTTTAACCAGCACAAACGGAAGCTAGTGTTTGTGCCATCGTAAACAGAGGTTTTGGTTCTAGTTTGTTTTTTTTTTTACCACCTGCAAATAGAGATTGCTAGGGTTTCTGCCACCGCAGTGGAGTAATGTATCAGACATTTAGGTTTGTCAGAACTAGGGTCAACTCTATGTAGGTTTTGGAGTGGAAATATGAAGGCACAGGCAGGGTGTCTGCATTCTTTTTATTATTATTATCATATATTCTTTTATGTGTTTTATTTTATATCATTTTTAATTTATTGGGTTTTTTTCTAAAGTTTTGCAAGTATCAGCCTATACAGATCCAAAGACAGGCTGAAGGAATAGGCTGAAGGAAAGATCGAAAGATGGACTGAAGGAATAAGCTGAAGAATGGGTCGTTCGATCTGCTATTTCATTTTTATTATTTGTTTTTTTATCATATCTGTTATTTTAAAAATTTGCAGGTTTTGTATTTAAAATTATTATCTAGATATATTAATGTTTAATATTTAATTTTAATGTTTAAAATTAAAATGTTTTAATGTGTATAAGCCTAGTTAATTTTTACAATTTATTTACAAAATATTTTTAGAAAGACTAAAACTAATATTTAAAATAAATATACATTGTTTTTTATACTATTCCTATTAAAAGATTAAAAAAAGTACTTTCGGAAAAGATAAAAAAAAAAAAATCTAAATAATTCTTAATACAAACTCGTATATATATATACTTTAAAAGAAACTAATTCTTAGTGCATTTTCATTTCTAGAATAACTAAAGAATTATTATATGAAAAATAAAAATAAAAAGATTTAAAAGATTTAAAACAATATTGAGAATAAAAAGATTTAAAAACAAGATTTAAATTTAGAATTGAAAGATTTAAAACAAGATTTAGATTTAAAAGATTTAAAATTATTTTTAATTCCTAACAAATATAAAAACAATAGTAATTAAGATTATTTAGAAACAAAATTTTAACAAATATAAACATTAAAGTGAATAAAAACAAATCTAATTTTCAACTGAAAAAAAATAAAAAAAATAAAACCTACCTAGTTGATTCTAAATGAAAAATTATAATCATTTTAAGTGTAATGAAATTGCCAATGTAGTCATCTATCTAACAAGACTAAACAGAAATTCAAATCTAATTTTACAAAATGAACTCTAAAATGTATAAAAACATGTGAAACCAAGTGCTGAAAATGTAAGTTAATGAAATAAAAACAAAAACAAAACTGCTTTAAACTAGTACTTACTTGGATCCATTCTTTGATGCAGCTTCCGTTTGCAGGATATTCTTCAGGATGTTGATCACCTAAGATTTCTTCTTCCTCCCTTTCAATCTCTAGTTCGAATAGGTGCCTCTCATCTGATATGCATGATTCTTCAAATGTCAATTCTTCTTTCACTTCAGGAGGAGTAGTAAACATTTTAGCTTCTATCAATATCTCCTTTTCTTGGGAAGAGGAGGTCCCTGCTCTTGCTAGGAGTTGAGAGAGTTGATCTAGCCTTATGCTCATCCTAAAATCATTTGACTGAAATCAAATCAAGTACTAGAAAAAATGAGTATATGACGAGCACAAAAAAATAGTAGCACAAAACGAGTGCAAAAACATAAATAAAAAGGTGCACAAAAATCTATACAAAACAAAAATGAATAGATACAAAGTTAGAAGCGGGTTAGTATGAAATAAAGGCACCCAAAAATGAAAACAATCCAAACATTACAATAAAAACTGTAAAAGAAAACTTGCAAAAAAACAAACTCGCATTTGCAGAAGAAAAAAAAATACTTTGCAGAAAAATAAACACACTTGCAAAAACAAGGGAAGAACAAGGCTTTGTGGCACCCCACTATAGTGGATGTGTCTGATTGTTACACCACAGAAATTTCGTAGTGAAGTCGTCCTTGCATCTTACCGTTTTCCCCTCCCTCTTGCTGTGTAATGTAAAAGTAATCTATCTATCTATATAAACTCTGATCCCTTTTAGCACCTCCCCGGCAACGGTGCCAAAATGTTGGGGAAAATATTAAACAAATTATAACATATATCCAACGATTTAATTGTCAACCCGGAGAGAGCATAAATTGTGAGGTATAGACAAAATATATGTAGGGGAAGAGTATTGCTAACTAAATCTAGGTGACTAAAATTGAATCTAATGTATGAAAGTAAATATAATTGCAGAAAACATGAAATCGCATAAATTAACTTGATAAAGAAAGACTGAAATTGCATGAAATAAACTGACATAAAGCAATTAACATTAACTTGTGAGCTCACATGAAATTAATACAACTAATTCATAACCAAGACATCAAAATATGAAGAGATCAAACTATCTATTCTAAAATATAAAATATATTACAACAGGATCAAATCCATGACAATCTAAAAAGATGAACCAGTTCTCTACTACCAAACCACTAGAGATACCTCTAACCAAAATGAGGAGAGAGCCCTCCTATTTATACATGAATTCAAGATAATTGGTCATAATTACATATCCAATATTCTCTCAACTTATCCATTAAAATCCTCAACAAATCTACAACTCGTCCCTTCAAATCCTCAACAAATCTACAACTCATCCCTTCAAATCCTCAACAAATATTGGATGAGATATTCTCTCCACATTTCCATAATCTTCTCCTTGAAATTAGCTCCCATCTGGAAGATGAAATTCGAATATGAGGCTAGGTGGTGCCTTTTGAGCCTGTTAAAGTCTTCAAATACATCTATAAGCATCACCAAACTCATCCAACTTTAAAGTATAATGAAAATATGTTATTTTTCTCAATAATTAACCACAAATTCACTCAAAATCCTCAAAAATAAATGATTTGGAAAATGGTAATATAAACCCATATTTATTATGAAAGTGGTGAATATTAATGGTTTTATGGAAGGATAAGATAGGAATAAGGTGACAAATTGTATAGGAAAGATGAAGAAAATGTGGTATTTTTGTGGCTCAACCAAATAAATTGAATAAATTACACTCATTAAGTTACAAGTTAACTATTAAGAGAACAACTTGACTAATTACACAATGAGGAGGTTGCAAATCCCCTGAAAAAAAAGAGAAATCATTGAGGTATAGGAATCCCTGTCAAGCTCAATGGCATGTTATGATAAATCTAGCATGAAGAGGAGAGCATGGAAAAGTTGGTGAACTATTCAATATGGACCCTCTCCCATGATTGCTTCCAAGATTTTTATACGAATTGAAGAGTCTCAATAGAGAACCTCATCTATGCCATCCTTGTGGGAAATCAAAATATATTCATGTGCAAATGATTATTGGTCTACATTGCATTCTTCATCTTGTATAGAGAATATGGACAAGTTGGTGAACTATTCAATATGGACACTCTCCCATGATTACTTCAAAAGTTTTTTTTTAATTAAAGATTCTTAAGAGATAACTTCATCTATGCCATCATTGTGTGAAATCAAAATATATTCATGTGCAAATGTAAATTAGTTAACATTGCATACTTCATCTTGTATGGAGAATATGATACTTGTTTAGATGTGAAGTTGGGAATTCTTCTTGTGAAATTAAATGTTATCTATGAGAGAGATATTGTTTTAGGCATATGATAAAACATAAATTAATGAAATGATTTGAAAGCTTGTGAATGAAAACAATCATTTACAATTCACCATACCTGTTCAAAATGATCTCCTCTTGTAATGAAAACTTGCAGTTTGAATGTATCCACTAAATTTCAAGACCACTAAATATGTTTGTTAGATTCCAAGAGTGATCTTCTATCCAATAGATAAAAGAGTGATGATTGAGTGTGAGCCAAATTGCAGAGTTCAGGAGCACAAAACGCGCGAACAGTTGTAGAAAACCCGTGAAAACTAGTAGAAATCTTGGGAATCTAGATCTCTATTTTTTTTAACTAGTAATAGGTGCGCGCACACACATGTATAAGAGCATGCACTCACATTAACACATACGCACAACGAGATGCGTGCGCACTACTACCTAACATTTACAACATTTACTCACTAAAGTTTATCCCATTTAATAACTAACGTTCTTCAACAACGTCTTAGTGTTCACACATGTACGAGTATTTTACAATATAGTCTTAACCACTACCTTCTTATTAGGCCCATGGGTGCCATTATGAGGTCTTAGGCTCCTTACCTATGGCCAGTGGAGGGTAAGGGAGGCGCCCAACACTGACCATCATCACCATCATAATCAACATCATAGCCATCATCATTGTAATCGTCATCATAATCATCGTCATCATAGTCATCCTCATCATCATCATCATAGTCATCATCCTCATCATCATCATTGTCATCATCCTCAAATCAAACTTGGAATGGTTGCTTGTTATATATAAATAACGGGATAGATAAAGCTCTGTTAATAAGACGTCAATTGTGTACTGAGAAAAATGTGGAGAGTGCTTGTGCGAGCTGACACGTCAAAATCCTAGATGTGAGTTCCATGAGTAATTGAAATTGACAGCTACTATCAAGAAAGAAGAAAGCATCGGGATTTGTGGACTCTACAAAAGCCTTCATCTTTCAAATTTTATAGATGTGATGTCGGAGGGGCCACATTGTATGGAGTATCAAATGGCTTACTATAAATACTAATTACTAAATCTTGAAAAATGGAGAAATCTCATTACTAAATGTTGAAAACCATTGAAACCTTTAATACACATATAAACACTCATTACACTAATGGCCACACACTTGTTTGAATATTTCTGGTACCAGATGATCTGTTCTATTCTATGGAGCGTACATTTGCAGACATCGATGAACAACTGTCACGTGAAAAGAAACTCACAAGTCACAACCACTACAGTATTGGAATTTTAATCACCTCCATTACTTTGAAAACACCCTTTCGGCATCATTTATATAATAAATTCACTATCTTCAAGAACAAAATCTCAACTGATGAACATCTTACCCCCTAGGACATCAGACAAGACTAAAGAGAGCACAAGATGAACCGAGACGACTTATCCCATGAGGAAATCGAGGGATAACTAATTCAAGATGAAGTATATTTTCCATCATATCAGAAAAAGTGCCAAAAATGTATTCTAAAAGGAGGCTGAGCTACTGCACTAAGCTCAGGATCATATTTCAACATAATCATAATCATCATAGTCATCATCATCATCATCATCATCATATTCATCATCCTCATCATCATCATTTTCATCATCCTCATCATCATTATCACTATCATTGTTCATCATCATTGTCATCGTCATCATCATCATCATCCTCATCACCATCATCCTCATCCTCATCATCATCATCCTCATCCTCATCCTCATCCTCATCATCATAATCATAGTCATCATCCTCCTCTTCATCTTCATCATCATCCTCCTCATCATCTTCATCATCATCATCATCTGCATCCCCATCATCACCATCATAGTCATCATCCTCATCATCATCATCGTCATCATCATCATCATCATCACCATCATAGTCATCATCATCCTCACCATCGTAATCATTATCATAACCATCGTTATCATATTCATACTATTCATGATCATCATCATCATCATCATCATCATCATCATCATGTTCATCATGGTCATCATCATCGTCATCATCAACGTCATCATCATCATCATTGTAATCATCATCATCATCATAATCATCGTCATCATAGTCGTAGTCATCGTGATCATCATCATCATCATCACCACCACCATCATTGTTCATCATCATCGTCATTGCCATCATCATCGTCGTCCTCGTCCTCGTCCTCGTCCTCGTCGTCATCATCATAGTCATCATCATCATCATTGTCATTATCCTCTTCATCCTCCTCATCATTTTCCATCATCACCATTCCATTGCAAATGCTTGAAAATAAAATCAAAGCAAACTTTCAACTAAACCTATCATCATCATCATTGTTCCTCATCATCATCATCACCATCATCATCCTCATCCTCATCATCATCATCATCATCATCACCATCATTGTTCATCATCATTCTCATCGTCATCGTCATCATCATTATCCTCATCCTCATCCTCATCATCATAGTCATCATCCTCATCATCATCGTTGTCATCATCCTTATCATCATCATCACCATCATCATCATCATCATTGTCATCATCATCATCATCATCATCATCATCATCCTCATCCTCATCCTCATCATCATCATCATCATCATCACCATCATTGTTCATCATCATAGTCATCCTCATCCTCCTCCTCATCATCATCATTATCATCAACATCATTATCCTCATCATCGTAATCATCATAATCATCGTAATCATCATAGTCATAGTCATTGTGATCAGCATCATCATCATCAACATCATTGTCATAGTCATCATCCTCATCATCATCGTTGTCATCATCCTTATCATCATCATCATCATCATTGTTCCTTGTCGTCGTCGTCATCATCATCATCACCATCATTCTTCATCATCATAGTCATCATCATCCTCATTATCATCATTGTTGTCGTCATCAACATCATCATCCTCATCATCATAATCATCATAATCATCGTCATCATAATCATATTCATCGTGAACATCATCATCATCCTCCTCATCATCATCATCGCCATCATCAGCATCATTATCATCATCATGATCATCATCATCCTCATCATCATCATCATAGTCATCATTCTCATCATCATCATTGTCATCCTCCTCCTCCTCCTCCTCCTCATCATCATTCCATTGCAAATGCTTGAAAATAAAATCAAAGCAAAGTTTCAACTAAACCTATCATCATCATCATCATCATCGTCATCATTGGTCCTCATCATCATCGCCATCATCGTCATCATCATAATCATAATCATCATCATCATCACCATCATTATTCATCATCATTGTCATCATCATCATCATAATCATCATCGTCATCCTCATCATAGTCATCATCCTCATCACCCTTATCATCATCATCACCATCATTGTTCATCATCACCGTCATCGTCGGCATCATCATCATCAGCAGCATCATCCTCATCCTCATCATCATCCTCATCCTCATCGTCATAGTCATCATCATTGTCATCATCCTCCTCCTCATCATCATCATTGTTCATCATCATCGTCATGGTCATCATCATCATTCCATTGAAAATGCTTGAAAATAAAATCAAAGCAAAGTTTCAACTAAACCTATCATCATCATCATCATTGTTCCTCATCATCGTCCTCATCATCGTCATCCTCCTCCTCCTCCTCCTCCTCATCACCATCGTCATCATCATCATCATCATCGTCATCCTCGTCCTCATCCTCATCCTCATCATAGCCATCATCCTCATCATCATCATTGCCATCATCCTCATCATCATCATCACCATCATTGTTCATCATCATCGTCGTCATCATCATCATCCACATCCTCATCCTCATCATCATCATCATAGTCATCATCCTCATCATCATTGTCATCATCCTCCTCATCAGCATCATCATTGTTCATCATCGTCGTCATGGTCATCATCATCATTCCATTGAAAATGCTTGAAAATAAAATCAAAGCAAAGTTTCAACTAAACCTATCATCATCATCATCATCATCATTCCTCATCATCGTCGTCATCATCATCATCATCATCATCATCACCATCGTCGTCATTGTCGTCGTCGTCATCATCGTCATCCTTATCCTCATCATCATCATCATAGCCATCATCATCATCATCATCATTGTCATTATCATCATCATCATCATCACCATCATTGTTCATGGTCGTCGTCATCGTCGTCGTCATCATCATCATCATCATCATAGTCATCATCCTCCTCATTGTCATCATCCTCATCCTCATCATCATCATCATTGTCATCATCATCATCATCATCAAGATTATCATCACCATCATAGTCATCATCATCATGATCATCGTAATCATCATCATAGTCATACTATTTGTGATCATCATCGTCGTCGTCGTCGTCATCATTGTTCATCATCATCGTCGTCATCATAGTCATAGTCATCGTGATCATCATCACCATCATTGTTCATCATCATCGTCATCGCCATCATCATCATCATCAACATAGTCATCATCCTCTTCATCATCATTGTCACCATCCTCCTCTTCATCATCATCATTGTTCGCCATCATCGTTCCATTGCAAATGCTTGAAAATAAAATCAAAACAAAGTTTTAACTTAACAAATGCACGCACACGTTTTCAATGCGTATGCACTTAGAAGCGCGAGCGCACTTCTAGTACGTGCGTGTTACATTTTAAACTATGCGCATGCGTGGTTTAAATTTAGAATTTTGGTGGGCACATTTTTTCCAACCTACGTGGTGGATGACTTGGTTGTTTTGGTTTTAGGTTCGGGTTTCCAAACCAAGTGGTTTGGACTATCTTATGACATAAAACATGTTTTGTACCACTTCTCCTATTTCGTGCATGATTTTGCATATGCCATGCTTGTCCACTGCGAATGAAAATTCACACACTTATGTAACTCTGTCTATAGATTCTGAATATGTAATATTTATATAAATCTATTATTTTTTTCTATTTTTTTATTTAATTTTAAATGGACTAACGTCAATCTAACACAAAAGGTAGGATATTTGCTTCTTCTATAACTTTTGATTGGCTTGCCTATTTAGAAAATGGAAAATAACCCGCACAAGAAGACCCAAAGACCTACATCCTAAAAAAAAAATATCGTTCATTGACTATGTTAAGACCAAGATGTTGTGGACCAACACTCGACGTTGTCATTTTAGGGTGTCACTGACTCTCCTTAATTTAATATATAGAGTTGTAGATAACGGTATGCAAATGGTGGAATTTTTTGGAAAAATTATATAGAGTTGTAGATAACATGTGTGTCTAGTGCACCGTTATGTTTCCATATATATATATATAACATAAATAAATGTGGAAACATAACGGTGCACTAGACACAATGTTATCTACAACTCTATATAATTTTTCCAAAAAATTCCACCATTTGCATACCAAATGAGTGGACCAACGTAAACATATTCATTATTTTTTGGGAAAAATATAACATACCAACCTTAGAAGAACCTCGTTTTTTGGGATTTATACTTAGTTTCCATAAATAAAAGTTATATATTCCGAAAGGTAATCCAATTGTCCATGTTTCATATTCTTACACCATATTCCAAAAAGTTGTGTAGGTACCTCTAATATTGATTTTTGACATTCAGATTTGTGTTTTTCCAGAAGTCCATTGCAATGAACGCGTCATAAGTGACCCGCATTAGCTTGTACCAACCCTATGCCATAGTATTGATCCCACCTTGCAATGTAATAAGGTTTTATGATAAGGGGTTATGTGGCCACGAGCCTTAACATAATCCTAACTGCATGGTATAAGGTATTGTAAAGGACCTTGGTCCTAATGGCACGAAGGGTGTAAATATTGAACATGGATTTGACATGGTTTATACCATGGTTTTGCAAGGTTAATATAATATATTATATTGTTGGTTTATATTGAAATGGTTTTATGTTATGTGATATGGTTCTTAGCATAGTTTTGCAAGGTTCGAAGCAATGATTGAAAATCCATCATTTGATCTAGTCGAGGGTTTAAAGTGTCGTACTTGAGTTGACTTTCCTTAAAAGCGTGTCATGGATGCAAGTTGACAGCGCAACCAGGCTTCCACGCTGGCCTTGATATCTTATCTCAATCGTTCACCTATAAGGTTATGCACTTAGGGTTTTGAAAGAGTTTAATTTTTGCTTTTGTTTTTTAAACCCTACATTCTTGGCTTGTTTGGTCTGTGAGAGAGAGAGTCGATCTTTACTCTGTTAATGGTGTTTTGTTGGGTTTCCTAGTGTAATCACTGCTAGTGCTTGATGGCAATGTAACTAGTTTATTTCTAAGGTATTCTTGTGCTTGTTCATGGTGTCCATGGCCGTCTGCAACTTGTTGCTTTGCTCATCCATTGATTCTAGTTCTTTGCTACCCTTCACCACGTACACTTAGTTTAACGATGCAAGTATTTTTTAAATGGAGTTTCTTTCTAATGGCTTAACTGTAACTTACTATGCAACGTTTGTTTCTGCAAGAAGAGGATGAATAAGGGTCTTTCAGGAGGATCCCACATCATGCCTCTCTGCAACTCGCACAAGGTAAAAGTAATGGTGTTTATCTTTACGTTCCATCTTCTTTACAGGGTTTAATAAATTGTTTTGATTTCCATTGATGCCTCTGTTTCAGGTTGGGAGCTTTGGCAAGGAAGGAAACAGGGTCACCTCCCCCCATCCCTGCGCCTTAGAATTCCCAAACAAAGAAATGAAAACCCTAGCTCTAGTTTTCATATTGTACAAATAATAAAATGCATCCATGGTTGGTAATATTTATTTTGGTTTATTGCATCTACTAGAACATCAGCGAAAGTGGTCGAGCGGAGGAAAAACATTTCGGATCTGTGTAAGATAATTGTTGTGTGTGTTTGTTCAAAACCCATGGGATTTACACTCGCGGATGGTCTTACCACCACTTTTCTTACTCTGTAATTAAAGTTTATTTATGGTTTAAAACAAAGGTGGAAGCCATCATAGATGGTCTTACAGCCACACCCTCTATGCATACATTTGTTTTGATAAATTGTATTGTATAAATAAATGAAACGACCCTTAGGGTCTCTGTTGCATATCACTCTTCGGTTATATTTGTATAATATTTTGAATTATTTACTTGCTTCCATCCTTCGATGGTCTTATGACCATGAATATGTTTTAATAATATCATTTAAAAATATCTTCGTTTTGTTTACAAAGGGAGTCACTGTAATAATATTATTATTATTACTAACCCATATGAGGGTTTAGTGTTTTTATGCAGCACCAGTTAGCTACTGTATAAATTTCTTGTGCTTATCTTTTGTGTAACGATGGTAGCCATGAAAATGGCTTACGCCCATAATATTTAATCTGTTTTTGTTTAAATGAACATACGACCCATAGGGTTTTACGATTTTCTGTGGAGTAGTTTTAATTATGGAAATCGTGGTTATCATATATGTCGGTGTTTGTTTTGGATTTTTTATTGATCTACTTACTGTAGTTTCTTAATGCTCAACTGCCATCGTAGATGAGATTACTACTAATCTTTGGAAAAGGAATATTTGCTTCTGCGATTTGTTTACAATTGTAATGTGGATTTACTTTGGATTCCTTAAGTGTGGTTAGTGACTGTTAGCATTAGATTCGTAAATGTTTTGATTGGATTTGATTGGATAAGTTATATCCTGGGTATGTCTATCCTGTAAGTGATTGTTTGTATAATATCTATATTGTGTGTAAATATCTAAATTGATATGCGACTGTAGATACTTGCAATTATTTAACTAAATAATTAGTCAAGTTATAAATCGTGAATGTACTATGAACCTATCTTGATACTTTATAAATCATTTAATCCTAGATTATTTAATTACATTTACTTGATTTCGATCTGGACAATAAATTGTATAGTATTAAAACATGTTAACTTTAACTACTTAAATCGTACATTAACTAGATCTAGGATATAAGCAAGAACTGATATAATTCATCAATATAGATTTGTTTAAGGAAAGAAATCAAATCTATAGTAAATAAAATCATTTAGAAATCTCTAACTCGGGTATGGATTCCTGATCTAAGAAGCCTTCCTAATCGTAATTAACCATTCATAGATGTAAACAAAACATAAACATATTTAGGATTGAAACATAAACAAAATCTAAATCGATACATGTTAGATGACTGTGCAATAAGATAAAATAAAGAATTTCTACTTAGGAATATAACAGCATATCCAGATCTAGATTAAATAGCCTATTGTAATTAAAACATAGAGTAAGAACCCGGCATCATTGTTGGGAAAACATAAATAGAATATATGTTCCTCCTAAGCAACTCCTAGAGCAACCAAGTTACTTGCTCCAAAACCCCTGAGCCTCTTCGCTAAACCACAAGAGCAAAATCCACTTAATGCGCCATCTTTTGCATTATCAGATTCAATCCACGTTCAATGCTAGCCTCCTACTTGCTAATGGACATCCTATTATATAGTATTTTTCCTAGGACTTTGGTCATTTATGAGCCTCCTACTCTTTGGCCCTCAACTAAGAGTTGTGACCTGATTTTGGGAAAGATGCCTCCTGCACCTTGAGTTCTCACTCATAAGTTGTCTTTTCCTCATATGGGTCAACAAACACTCTTCAACAACTATTCTGCTTATGTCCCCTTCATTATCTTTTATTAATAAAAGAATAATTCATTACATTTGTTTTATTTTTTACTTTATGTCAAAAATATTTAAAATAATAAATAAAATATTTTAGCAAAAATTAATAATTTTAAATACATTATAATGATAAAGATAACAATTGTGCATTATTTATACAAAATATTAACATTCATATGATATATTAATACTCATATTAATATTAATTTTTTTAATATTTGCTTAATAGATGAGATACAAGCTATTATTTATACAAACAATTATGTGTTATTTATACAAAATATTAATATTTTTTTTTAATTTACGTAATAGATGGGATGCAAGCAATGTTTATGTGTAAAATTCATTACACATAAAGCAATTGAATGGAATGTATGTGATTGGTCGAAAGAAACGAACCATGCTCCTCATTCTCCAAGAGCTAGGAAAAAGGTTCTCGACATTTTCAACCATTTTTTTATATGGTTTAATATTGACTCAAGATTAATTACTTTGATCAACTTTTCAATATCATATTTCTTTTATATAAAAAATTTATTTGACTTGATGATGACTTAGGATTAATGATCTTTATTGACTTTTCTATATTGTATTTGAAAATTCCTAATTTGATTTGATGCAAACAAACAAACGAATCTGTTTTAATTATTTATTGCAATTACACATATAAATCCATAAAAATTTTACTTTGATTTAAATAAATACATATAAATCCATAAAAGTTATTACTTTAGTGCAAATAAATACAGAAATCCATAATTTTGTTTCTTTAAAGCAAATAAACGAACAAAATCATGCCACCTCATTCATAATTCAATTCAAGTAGCTTTGTATATAAACATTGTATCTTGGGGGTGGGTGTTAATTATTTTTTGTTCATTAAAGGTTGCCAAAGTTTTTTTTTAAATCATTTGTCATTTTTCCTCCATCTTTGTTACAAACTGCCCAGAATGGCACTGGTAACGTGCTCTTATCTTTGATGTTCTGTTTTGGAAAATCGAGTTCTTCCAACCTTCCTTTGACGGTTTTGTTTTTCAATTTAAGTGTTCTATTTTCCCATGTGGGGGACTTTTAAGTTTAGTGTTTTTTTTGGTTTTATTAAGATGGAAAAAAACAATACACAAAAGACGTGAGAAAACTGCTAGAGGTTTCCAAAGGCAACTTAGAAACCAATCGGGCAATGTCCACAAATCATGGTAGGAAATATTCAGCGTGTTGGATACATCTCGAGGGTCCTAAACTGTGTTTAGTGTTTGCAAAAACTATTTCAAGGACACCATGTAAATATGTGATATAAGAACGATGGAAACTTGATGTAGTTGAATTTGAAATTATTAAAGCAGTTAAGCTATTGAAATGGAAAAGCATTGAGCTCCATACTGAAAGATACCTAAACAATCAATAGGAACTACAACAATGCCTACAATGAAATATGGAAATCAAACATAAAGGATACTCACTAGTGAACATATTTTTCAGGCAAGAGCTGTGTATCGTGAGTAAAACTATTTATTTCGGCCTTCGTTAAACGAAGATTCATGACAAAAAGCTGCTATAAACCAGTCAGAAACAAAGGTCAAAAAGTCCCATGTTTAGACAACTTGTTTAAAGAATCTAGTACCATAGCTTGGCCGGCCACTAAACAGCCCCAACTTAGTCAAAGAAGAGAGATCAAAGAGCCTGAGCTTATCTCGATTGCAGATTCCCTCCATCCAAGGAGCATAGTTAACAGTTGACTTTGCTTCTTGCGAATTGGATGAAAAGAATCTGCAATCAAGATAAGGATTCCCAATAAAAGATAGATAGTCTGTAGACTCGGTACTTTCCAAAGTAGCCCAGGGCTGAATGAACATTGAAAGCCAGGTAAACCTAACAACGTAAAAATATGAGTCCTCACTTCTCACCATAAAAGGACTTAATGGAAAACTATGGGTAAAAATGAAAACATTAAATGACACATACACATATAATTACGCCGTAAGGCGTTTTTCTCCGAACAAGTTCGGAAAAGCACTGTAGCTTTCGTCGTCTATGCGGCCGACCCTACTCCTCCGCATCTCCTCTTCACGATCCGATGGTCCTCCACGTGTCCTCTTCTCGATCCGCTAGTCCTCCGCATGTTTTAAAGTTTCGCTGGTCCTCTGCGTGTTTTCAAGTTGAGGTAAAGGTTTCATCGCTGCCCTACTCTGTCCTGCAAGTTTCATTGTTCATGGGCTTTGCCGTGACGGTTGAGTTTGTCAGAACCGCCCATTTCGCCTGCGAGTTTCATTGTTCATGGGCTTTGCCGTGGGTGTTGAGTTTGACATATCTGTATTACCCACGCATAAAGCAGCATATTCAAATATTTTGGTGCTCCAATCCAGAGCAATCCAATGGCTCTGTCTCCTTCACCGTGAAATGGCACTACATCATTGCAGGCGACCCCAAATCGGACTCCCAACTCTAGGTCTCGTTTGAATTTCATGCCTCGTCCGAGCATAACTCCTTCACCGAACAACATCAACTCTCCTCCTAACACAATTTTGTCCACAGAGCATCCAGTGGAAGTTGTGGGATGAATTCGTGATTACCCAGAGAGAAAGGTGAACCAGAGTGCAATTCAACTGCTCCCTAACAGCACTACAGTTCGGGTGAGGATGGAATTGGGGTACATGGATTTCAGTCTTGATGGGGTTTCTATCGGAGAGAAGGATGGATTGGACGCATTTTATAAGAAGTTTGTTGAGCCTAGGGTGAATGGGGTTAAAACAGGTGGAAAATGCACTGTTATGATGTATGGGCTGACTGGATCAGGGAAGAGTCATACCATGTTTGGGTGTGTCAATGAAGCCGAGATCGTTTACAGGGCTTTGCATGATATATTGGGCGACTATTTAGGTGAGGATGGCAGGGAAGATGGGGTATTAGGGAACAGGTTTAAGGTCAAGGTCACCGTTTTGGAGATCTACAATGAGGAAATTTATGATCTCCTTGCCACCAATCCTTCTTCTAGCATTAATGTGGGATGGTCCAAGAATACTGGATGCAGGGTATTTCATTCTTCCCCTAACCTCTGGTTTGGTACTCTATTTTTTTCTTTCTTTCTTGAATGAGACACATCACATTAAAGATTCAATTAGCCCAATGCTAGAGGTGAAAGAAATCACATACAGTAAAAATTCAATAAGAACTGCCTAGAACATCTCCTAGAGACATAACATTAAAGATTCAGATAGCCCAAAGCGAGAGGCCAAGAAAATCAAAATGTAGGAGAAAAATAGTTGAGAATTGCCAAGAGCATCTCTTGTCTAGCTCGACCAAACATAGATCAAAAGTCAATAAACATAGCAGAATCTATTGAAGCATTGTTATTGAAATCTGGGATTACAGCTTTTACTAGATATAACTCTTGATTGGCCAGTTGATTGGTGAAAAAACGTTGTCCTTCCCATTGCCCATACCGTAAACAACTAAGTCAAAAAGATATTAGCAAAAAGATTGGCAGCTTTCTACATATGAAACATGGGTTTTGTGTGCATTTGGTTGTTTGGTTGGTTGCAGGTAAGAGTAGAAGCGATGGGCAAAAAAGTCAAGAATGCGACATACATCTCTAGAAATGATGCTGGAAAGATTGCAAAGGAGGTTGCCAAAGTAGAGAAGAGGAGGGTTGTCAAGAGCACTGTTTGCAACGAGAGAAGCTCCAGGAGCCACTGTCTGGTTAGTTTTTTCTTTTATGGTTTTAAGGAGGATTATTTTTGTTGAACAGTGAATAATTGATTGATCAGCATCTATGTAGTTTGGTATGTGCAGATAACATTGGATGTACCTGCAGTGGGAGGGAGGTTGATGCTTGTTGACATGGCTGGTTCTGAAAATATTGATCAAGCTGGCCTTGGGTTTGAGGCAAAATTGCAGGTATTCTTTTTATAATCCTCCCTTTTTAGTAGGAAAAATAGCTTTTCATTATTATTCTCTTTCAGTGGCCTCTGTGCACACATACAGCATTGTAGACCAGCTTTCAATGAGATTTCCCCATTACATGGATCATAGAATTGAAGAACTTGCTACTGTTGATTCTCCTGTCCGGGCCTGACATAACTTTTATAAATACTGGCATATATCAAATTTTCATGACAAGAAAGCTAACACCCTAATATCATTCGAAGGGGGCTTGTTAAATGTGAAATATAATAGTACCATTTGTACACGTCCTCATATTTAAGCCTTCAAAGTTGACAGCCCCTCGTCCTTCTCCCTCCAATCTGTACCCTCGCTATCATTTACAGTTACCCATAGATGAGATGGCAATTGCAAAATAGCTTACCAAATTTATTCAGAAATGCCAATATCTGCTCCTTGTTCCACTCATCATCACAGGAATAGTAGCAGTAGGAACAAATCTCTTGATATCCAAGCCTGATGGTGACGTTTACGGCTTGCCCTCTTAGTTACCACCTTATTACCAGACCTCCTGATGCAACAACAAGTTAAGGACCTAAAATTCTGATGCAGTCACCTCAGCTGCAGGGTATTCACAGGTCAAGAAAAGAATGGATTCAGCTCAACAGAAAAACAAAACTCTTATTGATATCAAGCCAATTATATGATTAAACATCAAGCCATTTATATGATCTGGCTCCCATTACAGACTTAGGACCCACAAGCCCAAAACACTCTCCAGATTCAAGGCATGCAAACCCAGAGATACTGCACCAGACTCAGGCATGCAGGCCCGGCACTTTCTTCTCCCAAAACCTTCCTTCCACAAGACCAGAAAAAAAAAAAAGCATCTATTCTCTCAGCCCCCTGAGATTTTGTAGATCCTAAACTTTAGTTGCCCCCATTCCTGCCTAAAAAATAGTTTATTGCTCCCTTATTTCCTAGACAAAAGCAGAACCATTGAACAAACGGCTATTATTAGTAAGACAAAATCCTAAAGAAACAAAGCAGAAAAAACAAACTGTTGTTTAGTGGGAAAATTTTGTTGATGAGATGTTCTGCATCATCCTCCCCTTCTCTTAGAAACTTTGAACCTCCTGGTTCAAGGTCACAAGGTGTAGTTGCTCGGTTGTACTTAAGCAAGTGAGCTTTTGTGATCCTAGTGTTGTAGGAATTCAGTTGGGATTCCCACTTAACAAAATACAGCTTATATGACGTGGAACGTGTAGCAGCCAATTTGGTGTCTAAAGCTCATTCAACCCGTTCTCTTTTCTTCTTTGGCAAGTGCTTGGTCCATTTGTTTTCCTTTTAATTCTGATTGTCATTCATCTGGTCATTATTTATTCCAGCTGAGTGTGAATGAAGGTCAGTGACTTTAAAAATAGGACTGATGTCTAATTCCTCAAGCAGTTCAATCAGACAAGCATTCTCATTAATCCTTTTCAGAATTTTGCAAGGCTTGATTTTCTTGGGCATTAACTTGTTGTAGGTAACTTTGGGGTACCTTTCCTTGTGTAGATGTACCATGACCGTTTCTCACTCTGGAAATACCTTTTCTTTCCTATGCAAATCAGTACTCTTCTTAGGTTGTTCATTCATTGGCTGCAATTTGTGTTTAACTTGTTGATGTACTTCACCAATATTCTCTATGTAATCTGAAGCATCTTGACTGATATATGGGTTTACAGGCAAATCAACTTAGTCCACAATTCCTTTCCTTTTGTATTGGCAATGTACACAATTTGAAATGCAGACTTACCTGTAGATCTATTTATGTTGGGATTATAGGCAAATTCAGCTTGGGTATTGCCAAATCCCAATATTGAGGATTGTCACTCACTCATGACCTTAGTAGATTTCCCATGCTCCTATTCACCACCTCGGTTTGGCTCTCCATCTGGGGGTGGTATGCCGAACTGAATTGCAACTTGCTATCCAATATTTTCCACAGAACTCTCCAAAAGTGGCCTAAGAATTCGGTCTCCCTGTCACTAGT